>BHFT01017077.1:0-89769 GCA_004320025.1 Laticauda laticaudata
TCCTGCCTTCCTTACAGGATTAGGCCAGTAATTTCTTCTAACAACCAGTTCTCCAAACTGCTTAGAATGTTAACAATCGAATGTTAACAATCGGTTCTAGTGAATAGGTGCGAACTGGTAGAATTCCATCCCTGGGGGCTAGTCCATCTTTCTTAATTACAGAAAGAAAAAGACAATACCAAAGTGCTTCCAAACAGCCTGTCAAGAAAAATGTGGGTTTGTTGAAACAGTGGACAGGAAATTAGCATTTATCATCTTATCTATTGTTTTGGGAGATTTTCAGTATTGATTGTTATGTTGTAAATAAGGAAATAACATTTGACATTATGGAGTCTGAGATGCATCTTGAATCTAATATTAATTAGATTAATTTTAGATTAATTTGATTATATTAAAATCTAATTAGATTCTTAATTTAACACTAGCTTTTCTATGTAGCTTGAACATTTAGAAGTCCTTGCATATCTTCACATGTCGCTTTCCACTTCCCACTCTTCCTTGAATCTCTACATCCACATCTATTGTTATGCTCATCCTTTCCTCTTTCATCAGGACATTTTGACTCTTTGTGACATGCAGAGAACACCAGTCATATGGACAGCATTCTTGGATGTAGCTTGCAAGAGCCAATGCACACAAATTAATGCATTTTTGCATTTCAGTTTACAAATCTTAAAATTCTCCATTCAATATACATTGCCTTGTGTTATACACAAAGGAACCTGACAAACACATAATGAACAGTGAGTGATGACCCGGGGTGTGGCACAAAGGCAACACAGTCAGATAATTAATAGGAGTCCCTTTATTAGCTCCAACTTTGCCCCCAATGTCCTGGTTACCTTCTGGCTGGAGAAAAACTCTCCCAGGANAATGTCCTGGTTACCTTCTGGCTGGAGAAAAACTCTCCCAGGAACAGCCTTTGGCTGCAGAGAATCAAATCCAAAACGTGGTCAACAAAAACTTTAACTATAAGTCCAAACAAGGCAAAAGAAGTTGATTAGTCTAGTAGAGCAGGAGAAAAAATTCCAGACATGGCAAGGCAATAACTCAACATTGAGAAGATGCCAGGAACACAAGATAACCAAAGTACACATAAGATAAACTTATGTTTGTTCCCAGCAGATGCTGCACTCAGCATGCATCTCTTTTAAATTCCCTTCCCAGCTGTGGCTAATGAAGGGAATCAGGGCCCTTTCCTCCCCTGTAAGCTATGCAACCCACATTGCTTTCTTCTCTGTTCCTCCCTGTGTGCCCAAGGATGAAGGGAGGGGTAGGCCTGGGTCTTCCTCTGAACTCCCTATCCCTTGTTTTACCTCTCCCCTGCTCTGCTCAGCCTGGCTTTGCCCTTCCCGAGTTTCCTGCAGAGCCAATGGAGCCACACACCCACTCCCTGTCAGCTGTTTGTCTTCCTCGTCAGATTCAAACTTCGACAGGGGCATGGCTGTGTGTTGATCCAGTCTGATGTATTGTTCTCTTGCCTTGATCTCAAAGGCTTTGTATTTTCAAAATGTCTGCAGAAAATACATTTATTGAAGCTTCAGTGCCCCAGAAAACCCTGTACAGTATTATTTCTTGAAACAATCAAAGAGTTTCCTGCACAAATCCTTCCTCTTGCACAAAGCAGACTTGAGTTTGCAGATCTGAAACTCTAGCACCATTTATATGCCCATCTTAATTTGCGTGGACAAGAAATGAAGAAGGAAGTTCCTTTTCCATTCTTGGAGAAGGCTTGAATCATCAATTCGTATACTTTTATTTCTCTTTTAGAGCAACTGCCAAAGGATCAGACACTGAATAAATTAGCTAGTATACATGACTTTAATAAAATCTACAGTTTTGTTTTCATTATTTTTCTTGGTTGTCATAGACTCAACAGCTTGGGCTCCTTAGGTATACCCAAATGTGGTTACTTTTTCATCAATAATTCCTGTTTTCCCACCTTCACTTATCACTAAGATTTCTGTGCGACTTTCATATAAGAAGTTTTAAACATCTTTTTTTTTTAAAAAAAAGTGAAAAATGCAGCAAGAAAATAACTAAGCATTCACCATAACAAGCCTTTCCTGCAAATTGGAAGCCTCTGAATTGTGTCACTGAAGAGTGACCCAACTAATCTTTTATAGTACATATATCTCCATAAGTAATGATTTCTCTAATTAAATTAAAATTAGTGAGTCAGAATTACTTTGTGGAGGAAACCTGAAAGGCTACACTGTTGTCCATGCACTTTGATTTCTCTTCCCCACTCTTGCTTCCAAACTATTCTTAAAACGGCAGTTACAAGTCTCCCTGGAAAACAAGTGTGCTTGGGTTGATAATTACAAATATTCTGACTGATTTGAAAAGGATTGATCTTATCCTCTTCATCAGTAGTGTAACTAGTTATTGTTTCACAATGTCTTTGTGATTTGTGTGTATCAGGCAAACCTCCTCAATCATGCTTTCATCTGATGACCAAATGCCAGCTGGATTGCAATGGAGCTATTCTAAACTGACACCTCTGACCTGTTTAATTATGTATCATTAATTATAAGATTGTTGACTTCTGCTTTCCTTGTAAAACAAATCGGGGACTGGAGAAGAAAAGGCATCAAGCAATGAAAAATAATAGATAAAGCATACCAGGAGAGGAGAGAGAGAAAGGTAAAAAGCAATGTTTTCTCCAAGTCCGGCTTGACTCCTCATGACTATGAAGGTGTCCATTTTCTTTTCTTGTCAACAATACAGAAGTGTTTTGCATTTGAAAGAAAGCACTGCAATTGAAACCTGTCCAAAAGAACCTACTTCAGAGACATGCAATGGTGAGTTTCCTATGAAGAATGGCTTCATTGTGATGCGAAACAGACCATAGTAGAACATATGAACTTGAAAATGTATTCACTTGTGTCTTTCGAAGAGCATGTTATTTCAGTTTTCCACATTTGTTTCTATTTTTTTCTTTCTTTCATATTTACTCTTTTAAACACCTTTTTTCCTGCTAGTTTCCAGTCGCTATCAATAGATAGCTTAGTAACTCATGCTCTTGTCATATTTATACTTGCGGTGTTTGGGAACGATGCTTTTCTTTCAAAAAATGTCGTGAAGATAAAACTAAGAGAGAAACTTTTGAGGTCTCTTGCCTGCTCCTCTAAGTTAAACAATGACTGGCTTCAGTTGGGAAGAAAAGCTGGATAAAGACTACACAGACTAAGACAAAGGATCTCCAACACTAAAATATAAATTTGGATGAGGGTTGTTAGGGATAACATTGTTTTTACCCTAACTGGTTTAGGTAAAATAATAAGTAAGTAATCATGGTTTGTATGTTAATGNTAAACAATGACTGGCTTCAGTTGTGAAGAAAAGCTGGATAAAGACTACACAGACTAAGACAAAGGATCTCCAACACTAAAATATAAATTTGGATGAGGGTAAATCAGGGGTCTTCAAACTTGACAATTTTAAGATTTGTGGATTTCAACTCCCAGAATTCCTCCTCCAGTCATGTTTGCTCAGGAATTCTGGGACCATGCAAACAAACAAAGCCCCATCTGTGGGATGCAGGCAGCATACAGAACCACATCCTTTCTGGTCTGTGAAAAAACTTGAACTGGTCCCTGGTGCCCAAAGAATTGGAGGCCTCTCTTCTAGATGTTTAACAGTTTAAACACCACTTCACTTTAAAAAATGTTTGAAACACGATGAGACAGAAAGATTCAGTGCCTCTAGTTTGGATAGAAAGATAGTCTTCATGACTAATAATTATTAATATCTCCAAAAAATTGAATTATCTCTTTTTAAAGTCCACAAACCATCTTGTATGATGTTGGGATAACTTATCGTTATGCTAGTCGAGCATTCTTCATTTTTTGATTTACAGCTTTTACTAAAATAAAATAATCATTTGGAAATCAAACTATTAAAGAAGTGTCCTCCGCTCCCAAATTTTGGAGTGACTTTCTCTAGATGTAATGGGATCTTACTTCTGAGTAAGTATCATCCTAATGGCTCTCACTTTTTCTCTTGTTTAAAATCAAAGAGATATTTATAACTGTAAGAAGACATCATTGCAATGTATTCCACAGAGAGTACCTATATTTTTAATCAAGCTATATAAGTCTGATTTATATTGTTGGCATATTGTGCTGTGTACTAATTTCAGTGCAGTTTTGATTCATGTCCATTTTCTGCCTCAACTAGGGATTAAGTAGAATTCATTGAGCTTTCAAATGCCATTTATACATACACCAGTGAAATTTTTACCCAGTAAACATATATTTGATCACCCACTTGGCAGATTGAGTAATTTTTGAATTATTATTAATTGTAATTATATTTCATGATAAACATTCAACAATCTGCTCTCATGAATCAAAGGTCTTGGAATATATATTTGCAATGGAGTTGAAGGTCACCCTTCATAGTTTATCTTTAAGTGGCTTACATGGTTTCTGGGGGATGAGTAGATTTTTCAGGGATATTAAGGTCTTACCCATCACTGAAGGACCATGAAAGAAAGCACATCTGAGCAAAAAGTTCAAAACTTTAAATATAAATCAACCACAACAATACACGAGAACACAATAGATACAAACTCAAGATAAACTGCGCCAAACTTGATTACAGGAAATATGACTTCAGCAACAGAATAGACAATGCCTGGAATACTCTACCTGACTCTGTGGGTTATTCCCAAACCCCCAAAATTTTAACCTTAGACTGTCTACTGTTGGCATCACCCCATTCCTAAGAAGGACATTCATAAGTGCACCAATATGCCTCCTGACCCTGTTCTAATGTCCCTTTTAATTCATTAAAAACATCCATTTTTTGTGTTAATAATCATGTTTATACTTACATTTGTTATCTCATACCTGCTTGACAAAAAAATAAATAAAAATAAAAAGCCTTAAATATCCCTCTTCCTTTTCTCTCTCCCTCTCCCTTTCCTTCCCTCTATTCATCTCCATCTCTCCCTCTCCATTTCCCTTCTCCTCCTCATCTCCCTGTCTCCGTCCATCTCTCTCTCTCCCTCCCTCTCCCTACGCCCCTTTCCAAATTGCTGGTTTATTCTATTTATTTTATTTTTTATTTTATTATTTTGATTTGTCAATCGCTTACAAGATAATGGGTATAAGTATATACATAATTATGAGTACATGAAATGGGTACATGTAAGAAAAATAAAAGAAACAATAGGACAGGAACAGTAGACATGTTGGTGCACTTATGCACACCCCCTACAGACCCCTTAGGAAAGGGGTGAGGTCAATAGTAGACAGTCTAAGGTTAAAGTTTTTGGGGTTTGAATAAGAAATTACAGAGTCAGGTAGAGTATTTCAGACATTGACCACTCTGTTAGTGAAGTTGCATTTCCTGAAATCAAGTTGGGTGCAGTTAACCTTGATTTTGTATCTATTGTGTGCTCTTGTGTTGTTATGTCTGAAGCTGAAGTATTCATTGACAGGTAAGTCATTGCAATATATGATTTTATATACCATACTTAGATCAGACCAAAGACGCCGTAATTCAAGGTTTTCTAGGTCTAGAATTTCAAGTCTAGTAGCATAAGGTATTCTACAACGAGTAGAGGAGTGGAGAACTCTTCTTGTGAAATATTTCTGGACTTTCTCAACTGTGTTAATATCAGATACGTAATGTGGGTTCCAGACTGATGAGCTGTATTCAAGTATTGGTCTAGCAAATGTTTTGTATGCTCTAGTTAGTAGTGTGATATTACCAGAGAAAAAGCTACGTAGGATTAGGTTAACAACTCTTAATGCCTTTTTGGCTATGTAGTTACAGTGGGCTCTAGCACTTAGATCATTAGAGATGAGTACTCCAAGATCCTTGACAGAGTTTGGATCATCAACAAGGTCTTGACTATTCAGCTTGTATTTTATTTTCTGATATATATATTTTTTGCCAATATGTAAAACAGAGCATTTATTTGTTGAGATTTGAAGTTGCCATTTATTTGACCATTCTGATACATAGTCAAGATCCTTTCGAAGGGTAGCTGTATTGTCTGTGGTGTTGAACAGCTTTACATCATCAGCAAAGAGAGTGCAGTTGCTCTTAATGTGATCACAGAGGTCATATATGGAACTATCTGCACTAGGAGAGCCTCTTCAGTAAATAACTGCACTCTTTTGTGTGCTTACATTTACTCAACTTGCCAAGTGTATTTAAAATCTAAACTCATGATTAACTAGATGAATTTATAGCATTAAATTCTCACAGTTCTGTTTTATCATGGTACTCCCGTACAGTAGTGCTGGCCATCTAAGTGTACTGTACTGTATAACATGAATTGACCACTAGGTGGCCTTTGAAGGCCTCTGCCCCAGAGCAAAGGCACTTCAGGAGGCTTTCCCCTATTTCAGCCCAGTAACTAACTCTTTTTATTAAGCCATGCTGGCTTTATTATCCCCTTAATTGCTTTACAACTTTCATAGTCCATTATACAAACTTAGCCTTTGTGCTATAATTTCAGTACTGCTAACAGATTTTTTTTTTACAAAGTATATCTCTTTATGCAGGTCCAAATATTAGCATGGCAGAGTATAATCATTTATTGGGCTCACATAGATGAATGGTGCAAGACCTAATAACATATTGTCCAAATTATAACAGCACAAAGCATGTCCCATCTGCAGGTAATCCTGTTGGTTCATCATGCAAATTTCTATTCTTCCTTCAATGTCATCAGGACCTCTGAGAACATAGGTCTCACATAATCAGAAAACACTGATTATACTACACAAAGGTAATAACAATAGAAGGGCAATATAGGGCAACTTAAGCCTGGGAACTTCGGAATTAAATGTCTTTCTTATCTAGGTCAGGGGTATCAAACTTGTGTTGTCACGTGACGTATTGGGACTTTTTTCCCCTTTGCTAAACCAAGTGGGGCAGGGCCAGCACGTGACACATCTGGCCCACAGGCTGCGAGTTTGACACCCCTGATCTAGGTAGATATTGTAGCAAAGAGGAAATTGCTTTGGATTTTATAGTCCTGTTAAATGTTCCTCCTTGTTTATTTGTTATATTTGCTTCTCATTTTATTCTAAGAGAACATGTACTTTAAGAAATAATGATTTAGTCATTTGGACAATACCATTCACAAAACCAGGGGTTGTTTTTTAATTGTTCTCTCCCCAGTTCATATATAAAAGCATTTGAAAGCTCGCAATGCATAAAGATATTTAATTTCACATCATTTTATTTTCACTCTCAGAACAACCTGGCATACACAATGTGTGTGATGCCTAGGTTGACTTCAGTGTTAAATATATTTATACTTATATTTTGTTGCAAATGGATGCAAGTAAATACTTTCTAGGAAATTTAACATAATATTCTCTGACTGCTGCTTTTCCATTGGAGTACAAAGCACAGACTACCCAGGGAACGTAAAGGCCATAATAACAATAACATAATTACAGTATTTTTGTCATACTATTGGACATCCTTAGAGTTGTGCAAAAGGGTGTGTAAAAGCAA
Source organism: Laticauda laticaudata (assembly GCA_004320025.1). Lineage (NCBI taxonomy): Eukaryota > Metazoa > Chordata > Lepidosauria > Squamata > Elapidae > Laticauda > Laticauda laticaudata. Next base: position 7,489 of record BHFT01017077.1, read on the forward strand.
GGTACCCTTTTTTCTACTTCAAGAGTAGACCTTGTTTCAAAGTGTTGAAGTTATCCGATCACACTGAAAATGAAGGTGGGTACAATTTCCATTCTATTTTCCATAAACAATATCCTCTCTAAACATGGAAATGTTTAAAGGTGTTTTAAAATGTCTTCCTAATTTAATATCCCCAATGTATAAATCTCTGGAAGAATAAATGTGATGTATTTTCATATTCAAAATGCAGGTGAGTGTGGCTGTATGATTTTGGGTCAAATTTATGACTAAAACTATGTGAACTATATGTTCTTAGGGAAGTGGCTAGGAGAGAGCTTGTGTGTATTAAATATACAGTCCTGCACGTATGAAATATTTTAACAGAAGCCAGATTTTTTTAATGGAAAATGTTCAAAGCCCCCCCCCCAAGCAGTTGTAAAGCTGTGATAAGAGATTTCTGAGAAAAAGAAAAATCTGATATTCTAATTTTGAAATAACAAAAATATATAGGAGCAACTCAACATCTTCCAGAGAAAGCTTTGTTGCAATTACAGAGATGGTTAAAATGTCAGTCTAGAGATCAGACTTACAAGATCATTAAAAGGTGTGCTGAAAGTCCATGATAAAAGTGAAGATTTTCTCCTATGCAGATATGACATGTCCCTTATTTTAACAAAGAAAAGCAATAATAAGTGGCCTATGTCACAAAAAGGTATTTTATTTTCCCAGTATTCTAATCTTTACTCAGCTGGCTCCTCCCAGATAATTGGAGGGGGAATAAAAAACTGTTTCAACAAACTTCATTCCTAATTTATAACATATTCACTTGAATATGCATTGAAAAAAAATCATGCATTGATAGGAGGAAAAGACAAGCATGCTAAATGGCTCAAGACAAAATGTGGAGCAGGTTTTCTTCATTTATAACTGCACAGGTAAAGAGGGTGTTTGGATGAGAGCCATGACATGAGAGTTGAGAAATGCTGTCTACTCTTTCCTTTGAAACTGTTACTCGAATCCAAATTCAAGTCATTGAAAAGCAAATGCACTGCCACTCCTATCCATGCTGTTCCAACTCAAATTATGCCTTACCCCTGCATTGCTGATTTCAGGAAATCAGGAAGTACAATTGTTCACATCACATTTCATATTACATTTCTCAGTTTTGGCTTGCCAGGCTTGTGCTGTTAGCAAAACAGTAATTTTAGCATATATTTTCTGTATGAAAGTCCTACCTAGGAAGGGTACTGCCTACCTTCTTCTTACAATAACTCCCAAATTATTTTTCCCAATCAGCCCAAGCCTACATAATTATCTGTTCACTATATTGTTTCCCATTCATCTCTGAGCAGAGGGTTTCTTTATATACAATGGGACTTTTCTCCCTTTAGAGCCTCACCATATTCCTCTAAATGATTTCCAGATGTTTCCCATTCTCTGAACAAGATATTTAGTGTGCCTGGTGGATTGCAAGCTGGAAGGGACATTATTTTTCCCCATTCAGCTATTGGTAGATAGAATTTGTATGTCAATATCAATTCATTCTCTTTATCTTTATGCTTCTATTGATTTCACTAATTATGGATAGTTGACCAGATAATGATAGATAGATAGATAGATAGATAGATAGATAGATAGATAGATAGATAGATAGATAGATAGATGGATGGATGGATGGATGGATGGATGGATGGATGGATGGATGGATGGAATGGATTGGATTGGAGGCAGGATGATGGATTGGATAGATCAGATAGATAGATAGATAGATAGATAGATAGATAGATAGATAGATAGATAGATAGAATTCTTTATTGGCCAAGTGTGATTGGACCACAAGGAATTTGTCTAATCTGGGGCAAAACAATTTTGTAGTGGCTGATATCCAAGCCAACCTTTTAGTAGTTAATTAACTGGTTACCTTTCCCTGTTAAGTTATCAATCCACTCCCTTAAATGTCAAGTCATCATGTTGTATTACAAGGAGGGTGATGAAAATTAATCTTTGTCAAACACTGTTTTTAACCAGTGTCAGCAAATCTGAGCAGGAACAATTGTAGTTTGCAATATATTTGTCAGTTTACAATTCTGTCCTTTGGTCAGTGAAAGGTAATCTTGATGACACAGAGAGTTATGATTTATGTAAGTAATTTTACATAAGCCATGGCTCTGGGTTCTTAGCCAGAATATTTACATTAATTGTTATTATTGTCATGAAGCAGTTCAAAATATATCCTAAACTTAATCTCTATATACTTTAACGTTGTCTGAACATGTTTTTTTGTTTATATTCTCAAATATAAGCACACAATCTTCTTCAGACAATGTAGTTATGTAACTTGCATCTTCACAGGGCTTTATAGAATACTGTGTACTGGATCTAGCTCAAACCAAATTCTAAGTGTAATGAACTAGTTTATAAAGATTCTGTGGTCATATAAGAAAAAGTCTGATTTCCTATAAAAGATCCATAACTGAATAGGAATTTAGTGATGATTCATGGGAAGGTGACATTTCAGAGTTATGCAAAAATAAATAAAATCACAAAGTTAATATAAAACTCCCAAGTAGACTAGATAGGAAATACAATAAGATGAGCTAATTCTAATTTATTATAAGAATCTTGCAAGTCTGAGAATATAAATCTTTCACAGTCCTTTTTTACTATCTGAAGCTAAAAAATTTTTCTCTGCCCATTGTTCAGCTATTGGCTTCTCTTCATTTTAGGTAATTGTTCCTTAGGAACATCTCTCTCCCCACCGTCCTGCCAATCTCTCAAGACCATTCTCACATTCCATTACCAATACAACTGATTTGATATTAAATGGGCTTTTAAAAAGATGAAAAAGTATAATCTAAAAGGTGAACAGACCATGAAAAAAGGGTAGGCTGAAGATGTCTCAGCAAAAATCACAGCTAACATTTGCAGCTAAGCACCAGGAATAAGTAGATCAGACAAAAAGCAATGAAGATCATCCAAGTAGTGTTCCACAATGTTTCTTCTTCCAGAACACTTCAAAGTAGCAGAATCCCAGGGTAGTAGAACTGGGAGCAAAATAATTTGTTATGCAGGTAGTTTTCAACTTATGACCACAATTGAGTCCAAAATTTATGTCCTTAAGTGAGAAATTTGTTGAGTGAGTTTTGTCCTATTTTACAACTTTTCTTGCCATATTTGTCAAGTGAATCACTGCAGTTGTTAATTTAATAACATGGTTAAGTGAATCTACTTTCCCCATTGACTTTGCTGGTCAGAAAGTCACAAAAGACGATTACATGACTCCTGGACACTGTAATTGTCATAAATGTGAGTCAGTTGTCAAACATCCAAATCATGTGACCATGGGGATGCTGCAATGGTTGAACAGTTGAACAGCTTGCCCTCAGAAGTTGTGGGAGCGCCATCACTTGAGACCTTCAAGAAGAGATTGGACTGCCATTTGTCAGAAATGGTGTAGGGTCTCCCACTTGGGTGGGGAATTGGACTAGATGACCTATAAGGTCCCTTCCAACTCTGATTATCTGATCTGATAAATGTGAAAAATGGTCATAAATCACTTTTTTCAGTTATGTTGTAACTTTGAACGGTCACTAAATTAACTGTTGTAAGTCAAGGACTACCTGTACTTGCTCCAGACACAAATGGACCTTTTAAAAGACACTAAGTTCACCTGTATTTACTAATCACTTTCAGAAATTTTCTATTAATTGCTTTAAAGAACTACAACACCTTCAGAAAGACAAGACTGGAAATGTCAAATACTTTCAGTCTCTAATATAAAGTGAAGATTTATCGTTATAATCTTTAAGAATGTAAAGTACAACAAGGCAAAGTTTTGATTATAGAAAGTTTCAAATAGATTAAGGGACCAGAAAATGTTTGCACATTTGATTTTGAATAAAATTTTAAAGAAAAAATGAACTTTTGTGTGAAAAAAAAATACTTTTGATATTTAGTTTACTTTATTGTCATTGCACCTCATTACAACGAAATCAAACACTATCTTTAGTGCACATCATGACCATGAAAATAAACACAAACACACATCCTTCACACTCCACTCATTGAACCAAAAACCCCCAACACTGCACCAACACTGCACTATACAATAGAATTCAAAAGAGCTACTGCCGGGGGATAGAAGCTGTTGTTCTAGATGAGTCAGAGCAGTGTGAAGAGTGATGGCTATGGTGCCCTCTGTAGATCTATTTCTTCTGCATGCAAACTGGTGTTTATCAAATATATGCAGATCAGAAATTATGTGCCAGCAGACCAATTTTTCAAAGTACTTCATGATGATAGGAGTGAGTGCCACTGGTCTGTAATTGTTGAGGTTATTGATAGGAAACTTCTCTGGGAGTGGAACAATGGTGGAAGCCTTCAAACAAGATGGAATAGTGGACTGGGATAAAAACCGATTGAAGATCCTGGTAAAGACTCCAGCCAACTGATCAGCACAGTCTTTAAGCACTCAGCCAGAAATACCGTCAGGACCGGCAACCTTTTTCGGGTCTCAGAATGGTCCTCACCTCTTGTTCCTCCGCAATGAGGTGAGGGCTACAATTGGCTAATATTGGAGTCATAACAAGAAAAAACAATTTATAATGGCATATAGAGACATTTTTTGAAGAACTGCAATCAATAATGTCAACTGGGAATAGTTTGTTCAAAGAAGATGTTAGAGAAAAAGATGTGCAACAAAGATCAAAAAGAATTTGAACAAAAATTTGTCACTAAACATTTTTTAAATGGATGAAGCTTTAACAAGAAGGTAACATAAATTACAGTCCCAGACAGTGATTGGATTTTCTTTTTACTAGGCTTACCAAAAACTGTTTAAAGTTTTAAAGAAATTAAAAATGACAACACAACCATCTGAATGGATTAAAGAGCTATATTGGGTTTGTTTGTTTTTAAGAGAAGGAATACAGTGTCAGTTTATTTGATCAGAATTGATATGGGACATTTTTGGTGGTTCATTTTGGATTGCTAACTTCTGAATTAGGGATATTGGGTATTAGATTTGCTTACAGTTAACATGGTGTTAATGCCCACAGTTACTTTGTGCTTTCTAATCTGATAGCATTTAATTTGGTTTTGTACTTAATTGTCTTTTCACTTAAACTAAGAGATATTCGTGAGTTTGTTCTTTTTTAAAGAAAAATTGTCCCTGTTTTCATGTTAAATTTTAGTCTTTTGTTCACACGAGGCTCTAGGACCACTTTATGCTCGTAATATAGATTTGCTTCAAGTTAAGAGTTGAGATGTAGAATGATGATTTTTATATGTATTAATTAATGTTACTATTTTAGGCTCTCTTTGGATTTTTTGCTGACACTTAGATTGGAGACAACATTATTTATTGAATTGGCCTATTGTTAAGAGATGAATTATGGGATGAAGAGATTCATATCTCTTAATTAAAAAGAGATGAAGAAATAGTAAAATTGTTTATACTTTTCATGATGAGGATGGGAATTTGCTTTCTTAGAACTCTCTTATACATACATACGGACAGACAGGCAGGCAGGCAGACAGACAGATATAGATATAGATATAGATATAGATATAGATATAGATATAGATATAGATATAGAACAGATACAGATACAGATACAGATACAAGTGATATCAGATACAGATACACGAATAATGTATGGTATTCACTTTTTTCAGGTATTTTCCCATGTCATCATATAGTTGTTGCGTTAAAGTGTAAGCAATGTTTTGGCAGAATCTCATCTGCCATCATCAGGCTTCTGAGCTACGTAAAGTTTAAGCTTCCTTTTCGGGGTATCATCCCACGTCATGTAGTTCTTGTTTAAAGTCTGTAGCAACGTTCAGCAGAATCTATCTGCCATCATATCAGCTTCGTGTCGGATGTGTGTCTCACAGTTCTCTGTTTCAAATTTGAGGCTGTCTAGATTCTGATTGGCTATTAGCCTGGGTGCTGTGTTCATTGGACTTGGAGTTTGATTGATTGGTGTTCTGGTTTCTTCTGTCTGTTTTGTGGCTTTGATTGGCTGGCAACACCTCTGTTCTTGTGTTGGAGGCTTTCAATGCCAGCTTTGCTCCGTGTGAGAAGGACGGCTGCTATTCATCCAGCAAGCATGCTATTACATTAGCAAGCTGGGTTCACACTGGGTGCCTGTGGGAGGGTGTTTGAGTTGGAGCTATCAGAGGGAGCTGTTTTGTGGCCAGCGGTGTTTGCCTGGCCTGTTGGTGTGGAGATCTTTTCTATTTGAGAGTGCAGGCTTCCAAATGATTGACAGTCTGCTGAATCATCTCTTCTATTCATATGCTGTCAGGTCTTTTTTCAATCTCCTATCGGCTTCTCTGATGATTCTGTGTTGGGGTTTTCTAATAGTGATAGGGTTTAGTGCCATTGAAGTTGATGTTGTGAACCTGTGGTTTTCATGTGTTGGACTAGTGAGGAGGTGTGTTCATGCTTTTTACTGCATTTTTTGTGGTTCATCTAGGCGGGGTATTCTTCTCTATTGGTCTGGTTCCAGTGTATCGTGGCGCGGGCATGATGTATATATATGTATATGTATATATATATATATATGTATAGTATATTTTGTTTTCTGAGGTTTCGCGAGTATTGTGATGCGAGATGCTTTGTTATTCGGGTTTTCTCCCGCATAGAATTGGAAGTAATCTAGGCAACGTTCGATGAATGTCAATATCATGCATCTTCAGGCCTTGTTTCTTTCAGCCTCTGTTGCTTCTCAGAGTAAATGTGAGCTTGCAGCTGCTTCTTCCCTTTAACTGCTAGTGGGGGTGTGACTTGATTGGTTGGGGTTTGGGTCTGTGTTTCTGATTGGTAGGGGGGTTGGCTGTGTCTGAGTTGGCCTTGGGGGTGTGTCTCTGCTAGGTGGGGGCGCTGGCTGTGCTCAGGTTATGTCTTTAGTTGGCTGGGGGATTTGAGCTGTGAGCTGTGATCTTGTTGTTTGGCTTTGTGTTCGTGGTCGGCCACATCTTTCATGGTGGTGTCAGTTGCTCTTGTATGGGTCACGATGGGGTTTTGAAGTGGGTATGGTGGCAGCTGCAGTATGGCTTCTGGTTCGCTGGTCGTGTCTCCTCTCTGGTGGGTTGTGAGTCTTTTTTCTGCGTGGGAAGTGTGTGGTAGCATCTTGTGTGGCACTTGGTGGGTTGTGGGTCCTGTGTCATCTTCATGTTAGGTACTCGAGGTATCATCTCGTTTATTCATGGCTGTGTGGGGTGTTTTTCTATCTCTATGGCTCTCTATTATTCTGTTGTTGAAGTGTTCGGTTTTGGTGATAGTTCTGCGTATTTTTAAAGTCAATTTCATGTCCTGTTGCTTTGAGGGTGTTGGACCAGCGGAATGAGGTCAGTTCTTCTTTTTTGATTGTAGTTCTTTTGTTCTTTCAATGCGTGCACTAATGTCTTCTGTTAGTGTTTGTCCTACTGTGATGTGGTGGGGCAGCAGCTGCAAGGGATTTCATATACTCCTTGGTTTTCTCACTTCGATTTGTCTTTAGGGTTTCTTAGGATGGGTGGGATTTTTTCTGTTGTGCAGAATTGCTGTTTTAATGTTGTGTTTTTCGAGGATTCTTGCGTGATTTTGTCTGTAGTGGCCTTTTATTTATGGAGAGGTCTTTGCCATTCTCGATTGTTCCTCTTCTTGCTTTTGGTTGGGGTTTCTTTTTTTTATTAGGTGGTAATCTTCCTTTTTTGGGAATCCATTGGCTGTAGTAAGTTAGTGAGAGTGTGTAGTTTCGGTTTTAAACGTGTTGTTCATCGGCTAAGCATTTATTCTGGAGATGAGTGGTCTTGGCTACGGAATTGATTCTGTGACTGGGTGGTGGTGTGAGAGTGCATGTAGATAGCGGTTTGCATGTGTTTATCTTCTGGTAGAGATGTGTGTCTCTAGGGAGCCATCTGGATTTTTGTATGCTAAACATCTAGAGAAGGGGAAGTTGATTGTGGGCTTTCTGTTTCCATGGTGCAATTGTAGTTTTGGGGTGTAGCTGTTGAGGGTGTTGAGCGAGTTGTTCAGTTTTTCTTTCCCGATGTGGCCAGAATTCATGAAGGTGTATCTAGTAGTTGAGCCCAGAGTTTTGGGTTTGTGATCTCATATTTTTTTTAAGAGCTAGCTGCAAGCTCACCATTACTCTGAGAAGCACACAGAGCTGAAAGAAACAAGCTGAAAGATGATGAAACCAACTTCTCGAAACGTGCCTAGATACTCCCAATTGCTTACGCGGAAAACCCGAATTAACCAACGATACAGTATATATATAGTAATATAATAATATATATATATATATTATATATAATATACTGTAGTGTGTGTGTGTCGTGTGTGTGGCTGGTGTGTGTGTGTGTGTGTGTTGTGTGTGTGTGTGTGTGTGTTTAGTGTGTGTGTGTGTTTAAGCTTTCGAGGGTACTTACATGTGTGCTGTTTAGCTTCCTTCGGGTATTATCCCTCGTCATTGTAGTGCTGTTAAAGTTGTAGCAACGTTTCAGCACATCATACAGAAGGAAGCTAAACAGCACATATATATATATGTACACATACTCTTGCATCTTTTCTTTTTTTTAGTTTGTATTATCTTTTAGTCTCCTAATTAAAAATAAAAATAAAAGATAAAAAATAAAAATTAAAAGCTGAAGAGATCAGTTTCAAAATACTTCTTGATGTTAAATATAAATCCATAAATCTTATATTCATGTTTAACATGCAATTTTTTTTCTTCTTCTTTTGTGTAACTGCCCTGCATATTATGCATATTATTTTGGGACCTGGCATGCAACAGTTTCCTCCTGCTGTAGTATAAATGGCAGTATGATTGTCTGTTTTCCTGTTACTGCTACTCATTTATCAGAAATGTTTTTTTTCCCAAAAAATTATATTAAAACATTGAGGGAAATGTCCCACTAACTCCATTGCCTTTTCTAAGTAAGGAGTATGTCAATTCAACATATTCATTCCATATGCCAAGTTGCAGTAAAGTCTGATGATAAAAATAACTAAATTGCAAATTTGTAAAGCCTGGGATTATGAATGAAGGATTTTATGTCAGCTTTATGTAAAATGGCTAGGTATTTGTCATACTTTAATTGATAACAGAGCATGCAATGTTCCAGTTTATATTGGTTTGCAATCACAGTAGATGTTAAAGCAACTTTTATCCTGGCCCAAATAATACCATTCATAACAAAAAGATTAAAAGTCCAGTTTACGACAGAGAAACAGTTTAGCTGGGATGGCTTACTCACTCATGTGCTATTCAAAGACAACCAAGATAAGCTTCACTGTTGAAAGATAAAAAAACATGACGATGCTCTACAATGGGAGTCATCTGAGTATAAATTTGAAGTATTAACATTCAAGAGAATAGTTAATTTATCCTCAGCTGAAGATGCTTCAAAAAATGGATGTTGAAGAAACCTGCAAAGTTATCCTGGTGCATGTCCAAACCTTATTTTGTGAAGCTGCATAAAGTGAGCCCTCCAAGCAGCCAAAGAAAAACAGATGGTTTCTTTTGAAATGTTAAAATTAGCTCTATATATTGAGATAAGATGAGAAGAACACCAATGGATAATTCAAGTCTGTGGCACTATCAGTAGCAATTGCCTGTAAGAAACTCAGTTGTGTTAAAAAGGGGTGGAATTAAATTAAAACTCAAGACTATTAATAAATTCAACTGTACAGTAAGTTTACTGTAGATATTTCTGGGTAGATATGCATAAGATTACAAAGCAAATCTAATATGGCAAAATGAGACAAGGAAAGCAAAGTAATGTATATCTAAGAAACCTGGAGAGCCATATAGAGAAAAATGAACATATTAACAACAAATGTAATCATATTTGAGGTAGGCCTTGACTTATGACCACAACTGGAAATCCAGTTTTAAGTTATTGCGGTTATAACTCAAGGACCATCTATAGGCAAATTATATTGATTTATCTTTTAGATTAATAAATAGATTAAGTAGATTGGCTTTAGCAGAGGACTACTTGATCCTAGAAGATGATTGTGATGGCATTCAAATGAAACTGGGTAGGAATTGTTCTCAGATGTAAAGATGCTTTTTGCGAGGAAATGTAGCTCTGCCATTATCTTCCAATGCAGAGGTTGAGTCCTTGTGGAAGGTCCACCCTTCCAGACATCTTTAAGATTGCACAATTAACTAAAAACCCTTTAAGCAGAATGTAAGTTCATAATGAAGTGCCCTACTAGATCACATCCATCATCCATCTAGTCCAGCAATCTGTCCTCACAATGGCCAGTCAACTGCACAAGGAAGCTACCTAATCTCCTAGCAGGTGCTCTTCAGAAGAATCCCACTGCCATCAAGACTTATAGCCATTGATTCCCATGATTTCTGTGAACTGGTCCAACTCTTTTCTGAAGTCAGCCAAGCTGGTAATGATTTCCAAAGTAGAATGCATATTACATAAAAAAACATTTACTTCTGTCTGTTCTGATTCTTTCAAGATTCCATTACATTGGGTGACTTCTGTTTCTAATATTTTGAGAAGGGAAACATAGCTTCTCCTTGTCCACTTTTCCACACCATATATAATCTTGTAGACCTTAGTCAGGACTGTTTCACTCTCCTTTTTTCTAGAATAAAAAGTCACAAAGGTCACAAACATTCCTCATGGAGAAGCTACTCCAATCCCTGATCATATTAGTTTTCCTCCTTTGAATGTTCATCAGATCTACTATATCCGTTTCATACACTGATTTGAAGCTAGACAGGCCACATTCCAATTCAAAAGTAACTTGTTCCTCCACTGCTAGAGACAACTACAATTATGTTCAAGAGGTCCTGGCTACACTTATAATTCTCCTCCATATGCAATATCTGTTCTTAAACTGGCTTCTTCTACAATCTCTAGGCATATAAGAACACCAGATGCAATAAAGATGTAAGTATTATTGCACACAACATTACCAGGAATAGCCTTAAAAGTCTGAGGTTTGCATAATTTTATCCTACATAAACCATACTGTCTTATAAAGAACAAATTTCCAACTGGAAAAAAAAAACTTCTGATGTAAACTTCATACTTCATTTCAGAGCAATAGGTGATTCATAGCAACAAGTAAAAAAAAATGTACAAACTGCACATCCATCTGTGTGTGGGAAAGAAAAACTGGAGATGGAGGAGGGGGAGTGGAATTCCTTATTTATAATTATACTCATGGGAAATGAACAAGGGTGCTCTCTCATTAGATTTTTATTTTTAAAAGATTATGCAAATGGATCCTTAAAGTTGGGTATGCTTTAGTCTCCCACTGCCTCCCCACAACCCGGAAATACCATGATTCATTGAGGCTACATCAGTCATGCAGTGAAATCATTTTAAGTGAAGGATGTGATACATCTAAAGTAGTAACATCCTCCCAGAAAAGCTCAGGCAAGTCATGATTTATAACAGGAATTAACATTTAAAGGACTTCAGAATAATAAACCTTCTTCAAAGAATTTTAGCCCTTCTTAATTCCATACTTTTAATGTGTGATTTCTGCCCACCCGTTTCCTAGCTGAAGTTCAAAAAGATGCACTCTCATATTTGATCAAAAATTTCTTCAGATGGTTGCTATTAAGACCCTTAAATCACTGAAATAACTCCTTTTTCTCTTCCAACAGCTGAAATTTGGATTCAATAACGATTTTCAAAATAAGACAGAAAGTGGGGTTCTTGCCTTCAACTTTTCCTTGACGATAAGCAGGAAAAGAGAGAAATCTTAAAGACTTTGAATTTGATTCAAGCTGATTCCCACATGTGCTGGGTTTGCAATTCCTAGAATTCTCTACACATCTGGAGAGTGCCAGCCTAAAGAAGGCTATCCTAGTCACTAATTTAGCATTGAAGAAAATGACAGTGTAATTAGAAACAGTGCTGCTTTCCTTGATAAACAGATGTTCCCTTCATTTAAATGTTGCACACATTTGCCAACAAAAGTAGTTTTCCTGAGGCAGCAAGATAATTTCTATCCTGTGGCCCCTAATTTCAGATGAAGTGCTTCCTACTCATCAGTTTGGCTTTTGGAGCTATTCTGAACATTGGAACTTTATATACATTTTCCTAATAACCACCTTGATGTCAATGGACCAATATCCAAACAAACACAATCAACCTACACGCTTTAACCCTCTTATTTGGTAAATAATAAATTATTTAGATTTTTTAAAGGATGTATACCACAATGAATTATTTAGATTTTTGAAAGCTGTATACCATATTGAATTATTTAAGTTTTTAAAACATGTATACCTATTAGATCACTCATATCCAAACTCATGATTGCCCTAGCACAAATATCAATAATAGTCTAAACTTTAATCAAGATAGTTATTATTTAGTCAGTTTTAAAGTTGTTTGTTTGACTGGCTGTAATACTATTAAACAAGTAAAGTCCAAACTTTATCCTGTTATGTGTGCAAAAAGCATTAAGAAATAAGTATATAATATTATGAACTTTTTAAAAACATGCCAGCATTACAGAGGCATGTTTTTAAAAAGTTCATAATATTATATATTTATTATTGTTAAGAGTGGGGAGTGGGGGTGGACAAACTGTAAGAACAAGGGTCAGCCTAGTACAACAACCTGCTAACTACAAAGACAAAGCAGATGTCTTTGACAATCTCTGAAAACGGATATATCTATGCAACAGCCATTTCCCTAAGCTTTTCTTCAGTGAATTGAATTTGATGACATATTTCCTCTGAGCATATAGTCATAATTACTAATGCAATTAATAGAACCTTGCTTCCATGAATCTGTCTTAATCCTTTTTAAAACAATTTAATCACAAAGCTTACCTTGTATGGCAGTTTAAAGTGGGAGGGAGTTCATGAGATTAACATATCTCAGTTTTGTCACTTGAGTGATTAAGTCTGTATGTATTAATCCATTTTTTGTTTTCATTGCAATACAAATTCAAAGTGGCAGTTCTTGTGTGACTTTACTGTAAATTCACCCATTATTGTCTCATTTTTGTGTTCTTTTCTTGCTCAAGAAAACCAAATACTCCTGTCCAGTTTTGTTTTGCTTTTAATTTATTCTTTACCATTAGAGAAATTTATTTTGGGTTTCTTTTCTTCCTTATTTAATGAGAACAGACTGTGATAATAAAGAACTCTGAGTAAATAAAGTGCAGGAGTCAGCATTAAAACTATTTCAAAATTGTGACCCAGCATGTATGAAGGCCAGATATTTAATTTAAGACTTCTTGAGGTATATTAAATATAAATTGAATAGATGAAGATATATGCAGGGCTTTCGTCTGACATTGAGCATATGTTGTAGGAAATATCTACAGGTGATCCTCATTTAATTTAAGTTTAATTCACTCAGTGATCAACTTATAAAAGTGCTCATTGAGTGGCAGTTATGACTGATCCTTGTACTTATGTCATTATTAGCGACCAGAAGATCCAGAATTTTTGTCATTAAGCAACATGATAATGTCATATCATCCTTCATGACTGCATTGCTTAGCATTCTGGTCCCCAATGCCATAATTAACCCAAGACTTTATGTAACTGCTCCATATTAGTGTCTGGTCCACTGGGACATGTGTGCTTTTTTAGATACAGTAGTCCTTGACTTCCAACCAAAATTGAGCCCAAAAATTATGTTGCTAAGTCAGACAATTAAGTTAATTTTGCCCCATTTTATGACCTTTCTTGCCATGGTTGTTACATGAATACTGCTGTTGTTAGGTTAATGACATGGTTCTTAACTGAATCTGGCTTCCCCACTTACTTTGCTTGTCAGAAAGTTGCAAAAGACCAGTGGTGGGATTCAAAAAAAATTACTAGATGTTCTATGGGTATGACTTGGTGGGCATGACAGGGAAAGGATACTGTAAAATATTCATTCCCTCCCCATTCCTGGGGGAAGGTTACTGCAGAATCCGATTCCCTCCCCAGCCCACTAACCTGCTTTCCAGCTCTGTTCTCCTGTGCAGGGCAACAAAAGAAGTCCTAGCCAATCAGCTGGGACTTTGGAGGCAGAGAATAGATTGGGAGTGGGGCCTGTTAGAGATGGTATTTGCTGGTTTTCTGAAGTATTCAAAATTTCCACTACTGGTTCTCCAGAATTGGTCAGAATCTACTGAATACCACCTCTGCAAAAGACCATGGAACAGTCCGACCATCATAAATATTAGTCAGTTGACAAACATCTGAACTTTGATCATAGGAATGCTCCAATGGATGTAAGTATGAAATCCAGTCATAAATCACTTTTTTTCTGTGCCATTATAACTTTATAATGGTCAATAAATGAACTGTTGTAATTCAAGGATTACATGTATTTACTCTAAAACTCCAAAGAATGTATGCTAAATAAGAGTTGGATATAATTTAGTATAATTTAAATGGCTTGGGGGCAGGTCAAGTTACTTGAGGGACCATCTCTTCCTAATCACATCTACCCATCCATGTCATCTGATGGGACTCAAGAGGACAGTCTTTTCTTTCTCAATGCCTGCCTACCCATCAGTCCAACCTTGCTGGCCTTGCAGAAGGGCCAGAGACATGACTTCTGCACTTTGCTTGGAGTTCTGGAAGTGGTAGGTTATTGTTAGTAAATTGACTGCTCTCTCCTGCTTATCTCTGTATGGTTTTTAATAGCTGTCGTGGTTTTAATGCTTTTATACTTAAATAGTTGGAGGTGAGTTGCAAAGGTTATTTTGGAATTGGTTTTGCATTTTTAACTTTGTTAATCATCCAGTCACATGGCTGAAATGGGAAGATATATAAACTGAATGAATAAAATATGAAAATTGAGAATACAAATGCTTTCTGATAACTCCTGTAGCAATATATTGCTAATTTACAGTTTTAAAAAATTAACCAAATTTCCACCATTTTCATTCAGTCAAATCAATTTTTATTTGGCTAGAACCAAAACAAAGCTTACATTATGGTTTGTGTGGTTTTCCTGTATTTCTTTCCAACATGGGTTAACCAATGAGTATAAGTTCCAGAATGTTCTATGATCTTTAAAAAAAAAAACCAGATGCATGCCAAGAACAGCTGCCAAAATTAGTTCTTTGGCTACTGAAATGCCACAATTTGAGGGGGAGGGAAAAGAGAAAGAGAAATACATGGCACAAATGTACAAATACATTCAAATAAATGAATAATTTAGTAAATGTATAAAGGAAACAAATGAAGGAAGTGAACTTAACAATAAAATGAAACAGAACAAAATAATAAGTCTTCTATTTCTCCAACTCCATTTTCCAGAATTTATTATTGTAAGTAAGACTTCATCCAATCATCTATTAACAAAAAAGAAGAAAAGTTTCTTTTTATCAGATTATATCCACTCTATAAACATTATCTGATTTAAAATTATAGTTATAGTAAATTATAAAAGTTTATAATTCATCTTTAAGATTTGCTGTCATCTAATAGAAATACAGTTCTTAAGATTTTGGAGAGGAAAATAGTGGCAATAGTAGCAGCTAAACAAGACTTTATATTTGGAGTGTAAATACAGTCTTAAATCTTAAATCGTTCTGTAACAGAGTAGATAAAATATCATTTACAGTGTTGCAGAAATTGTTATTTGAGACTGTGATATTTTAATATAGTATCTGTCAAACCCGCACCTGAATTTTGTTTTATTTTTCCTGAAACTTATTTTCCTTTAATATACAGTGTTCTGTGAAATTGCTGTTACTTGTATAGAGACCTCTAGTGTTTCATTTCTAGTAACTCATGGGTTCTATTTAGAAAATAAATGTGTTATGGGAAAGCAATATTTTGTTTCTGTCATAGTTTTTCCTGAGGAGAGATTTTAGGATTTTTGTTACTTCAATTCTAGCAACACACATACTGTTACAATGATATATTGAATTTAAACATTCTAAAATCCAGTGCCAATATAGGAGCAAACTTAAAAGATAGCGATGGTAAAATATAATAAGCTATGATTTTGTGCATCTGTGTTACTTGTGTAATGTGTATATTTTGTTCAGTGTAAAAACCTCACACAGTATATTCTTAAATTTAGCCTATATCCAGCCATACACATATATGCATGCCTTTTGTGACTTGAACATAGATTAAAAAGTGTTAAAACAAACTACAATTCTTGGTTGTAATTGGAAGTTTTGATATGGAAAGTTAGAAGCAATCAGTGCCTGACACACAAAAATGTGCCTTATCATTCAGGAAAATTCTTCATTTTACTGTGTTATCTTAGCATTTACTTTTCCTCCATTTACAAACCCTTCTCTTAGTGCAGCAAAAGCCAAATAAAGGCCTGTTGCTCCTTGGTACAAGAAATCTCCTTTTTTCCTCTTATCATGTTTGTGACTGAGTGAAATGCTGTGAATTAAAAGTTATTTTCTCGAGCCACTAACATTTTCTCTTCCTTTCTGATCAAAAGAAACAAGATGGGGAGTCAGCGGGCATCTCATTCCCATTCCGTCCTCATACAGCTACTGTTGTATTACAGGTCCTGCAGAATGTAACTGCTGCGGCTGGACAAAGGCCCTATTCAGGATGGAGGCAACGTCTCTTCCGCACCACTCTCCAGTCACAGAGAGCTTGGCTTGTGCACGCTATCTGACAGACACAGGATTCTCTGATTAAACAAAACACCCAAAGGATTTCAATTTATCCTTCAGAATTTGTCTACTGAGATGAAGACTCCCCCATTCAGTGCCAGAAGAACCTGAAAAATCAGCTGCAGTTCACTTTTCTGCACATATATGGAACAGTATTTTGCTCATCTCAAAATACTGTTTTGTATACTGTTTGCTGCCCTGGGTAACCCCCTCCTCTTTGCTCTAGTTGGTATGTTCCAAAGTTGCTGAAGTTGTAAGAAGATATTGTTTCTAATCTACTGCCTCTGAAATCCCATTGCAGGGGTCATTTCCTGACTTTTATGTCATTTCAATCAAATCCCTTAAAAGTTCCATTCCCTTGTGACCAAATAAACTGAGACATAATTGCCATGTTTTCCCATAACAGTTCCATGACTTAGCCACTGAAATGTACATTTATAGTTTTAACTACATAGGAGATGGGGATAAAAGCATGTGAGAACCTAAATGGAGACATATGAGTTGCTCTTCAAAATGTTATCTATCTGTAAGGGCATGAATTGACTAAAGGCCCTGTCACACTGCCCAAAGGATGCAAAACGTTTGTAAAAAGGATATTGTTCCATCCGTATGTTATTCGCTTCAACAAGGGCAAAAATGTGATAACCAGAGACGGATAACACGGCAAGGAGACGGGGGGAGAGAGGGTGGTGGAAAGTGGTATGGCAGCGTGGTGCAGAGCGGGATGCAGAGAGATGCAGAGCGGATGCGTAGAGGATAGACGTAGTAGGATGCGTAGAGTGATGATGATGGATGCGTAGAAGATGCGAGCGGTTATTGCATGAGCATGTGGCGTAGGATGATTGAAGTTTGATTTGATCGCGTCTTTCATCTGTCTCCGTCTGCTACTGAACACTAGCGCGGTTTCTCCGTGTCCGCCTTTTTTTTGTTGCCCCTCCTTTTGGGCAAGTCCGTTTTTCAATTAAAAAAAAAAAAGAAGAACCGACCTGGGAGAAAAAAACAACGAGGGAAATTTTTTGCGGAGGGTGCGCGAGTGTGGGAAGCGGATGCTAGCGGATATAGCGGATGCGAGTAATGATGCAGAACTGGATAGTCCCCGTTGATGCCTAGAGGATGCAGAACGGATTGCATTGGATACATTTTCTGCTCAAAAGTTTTGGCAGCTAAAACCTTCTGAGCGGATAAAATTCCAATAGAACGGATGTGGAAGATAGAAGAGGAAGCAAAACGGAGGCATTGTGAGTACGAACGGAGAGCTCGCGTTAACCAACGGATGCAAGTGTTTTTCTCCGTTTATCCTCGTTTCCATCCATGGGTGCAGTGTGAGCAGGGGCTTTAAGGCAAGAGCAAATAAAGCCATATTGATTATCAGGAGATGTTAATTTTTTATTTAAATCTTTCTCTTACTAAATAATATAACTTAGCCCAAATTATACCAATAATAAAGATGTACACACAGACAGAGATATAGACTGTTCAGACGAAGGGATGTATGCTATCCTTTACACAATAATTTTCCAATAAAATAGGGCTAAGCACAAAATACTGATATAAATTATTTGAATGCACAGATTATAGATCTACCGTATATAGCTACGCATATAGCCGATCTACGCATATAAGCACGACCTTAAAAAACTGCCAAAGATGAGAATTTTGAATTAAAACTCACATATAAGCCGACCCCAAATACATGGTGTGTTGCAGCCTTCACTACGTTTAGTTTAAAAGAAGCAGCATTAAAGAATTCTTTTTCTTTTACATCAGAATGGGTAGATATTTTAATAGATTTTTACTACGGACATGTACTAAATGCAGAGAAACTGGACACAAAAGTTGATGTGAACGAATTGCAACAGTACAGCAGTCACATGAGTGACTTAACCAATCAGAGCGTGTATATACGGTGGGTAGAAAGAGCAAAGATGGAGGGCACCAGAGTAAAAGCAATGTGCTGTATGTATAATTATCAGTTGTATGAGTAATAATCAATATTGCGTATCTGAGAAGTGGTGTCATATTGTCATGTCATTTTGTGTCAGAAATCAGCATTTTATGCGGTTGTATAAGCGATCCCCAAATTTTGAAAAAAAAAAAAGCTTCTAAAGTCGGCTTATATCCGAGTATATTCCGGTCAAGTAAATGATCCAATATAATAAATTAGTCAATGGTGCATTACAAATTGTGTGGAAAGATGGAACACTCTTCTTACGGGGGTGGGATAATCTAACCAGTCTTGGAACCGGTTCTAGTAGAACAGTTATTCAGTTCTGTGCAGATTCAAAAGAACCGGCAAATCGTTCCCCTGGTGGCCCCACCCTCTCCTCACACCCCTTACCCTCTTGTCCAGTCATCCTTTATCAGCGCATGCCCCCCAGTGCTCTGTTTTTCCTTCCTGAGCCCAGGAACTTCTGGGAGCAAAAACACCATTCCAGGAGACTTCCCTGAGGCTGAAGGCAAAAAAATGGGGGGGGGGTTGCTGCCCAAAAAAAAAAAAGGGGGGAAGGGGAAAGGGGGGGATGAAAAAAAAAAAACCCCCCCCCATTTTTGGGGGGGGGGCGGGGCGCCCACAAAACCCCACACGTATTCCATTTAATGGCGGCTTTATGCCCATATTCACCGTAGCCACACACACAGATACGGATTGTTTCAAATTTATGAACATCCCAATCCGTTCTTCATTCATAGGATATTTTAATATCACTAGTTCAGATTTTATGATCTCATATGCTCAATATGTGCTTTGTTTTAGGCACAATTGAAATTGGTAGGAATTATATTCGTATTTGCTGAGAGGATAGTTCAGATGAAACTGGGAGGAAAAGAGGACATGGATTGCTAAAGATTATATCCCAGTTTCGCGGGAACTTAATTAGCACATAGTCGAATAAAAATCAGAATTCATTCTGAAGAATATTCATACTCAAGCCATCAAATCTTGCTAGTTTATATCCTTCTGTAGGTGTATTAAATATACTTGACAGAGTTTGCTGGAAAGGAGCATATCAGTATCTACTGAATCATCAAAGAAAGATCTGTTGCTCTATGCTTGGTACCAAAAGGCCAAGCAGAGTGTAACATGCTTTGGGAGATGAGAAACTGTGCGTTGGCTCTTGAAATGGGATGCCAAAAGAACTACATCATGAAATTACTCGGACAGTGCAGGACAAAAATGATCATTCCTGGTTTTATAATAATTTAAATAAAAATTAAGCAAATTGTAATAAAGCTGCAATTATATAATGATAGCATTCGCCCCCCTTTTTTTTTTTTTATATTGCCTGCTTTCCTTAAAAATTTCGGGGCAATTTTTTTTTTTTGGCAGGTCTACGTGGATAGACTTCAAGTTTAGAAAGAGACACAGGTTACGGCATTTGTTTAGATTGAAAAAAAGCCATTTTTTCACAAAAATCTAACACATGGAGAACATGTCACAATAAATTAAGTGCTATACCCTTTGTTTCATCAGAATATAATTTATACTTTGTTTCGCTTTAAAGAGAGAGCAACCAATTAAAATCCTATTAACAGTTCAAATGAAATTGCAGATATCGAAAAGAATACTGTTAGTGTTGCAAACTGCAAGCAGAATGATATAATTTGTCCTTCCAGAGCTACATGCACAAAATAGTTCAGAACATTCTTTATATCGTTAGATATGTTCAAACATATAGTTTAAGCCAAGAAAAATTATGTGGCATCGTTGAATATAGTATAGATATGCTGCATGAACAGATTGCATTCGTTGTATGCATTAATTGTGTTATGACTGGAGAGTACATTGACCTTCAGTAATCACGGAAAAGTCAACTTTTTAGTTTTAAAACTGGGTAGGTTTAATTAGTGGAGGGGGAGAGAAAATGCAAGACGGAATGATCAAGTTTCATTCCCTCCTTGATGATGTTGTTTTTTTTTTTATTTTGAAAATTTCTTTGAGTTTTCAAAACAAAATTTCAATAAAAAATCTTTTTTGAAATGCATTGGTCGTGCGCCAGGTTATCAATTTCATAAAGAGCACCAAAACTCAATTTCATGCTAATTTTATTATGATTCCATATCTTATTACGTTTATATTTATCGACATAATATTCCTTCTCTTCTTTTAACTTTTCAATTTATTTTAGATTATTCTCAATTCAAATGCATTATATTTATACTTTTGCTGTCCTGCTTTGTTTTATTTCAATTTTCATATTTATTTTATTTTATAGAAACAATATTTTTCCTGTAGTTACAATTGGAGTTATACATCATCTATATCTTTTTAATTTTTATCATTCAAAACTCGTAAATTTAGCTTTAAGTAACTTTAGATATATAGCATTCAATATAATAGATAACTTTCCAGTCGTTCTGTTGGTACATCTTAAAATACAACTCACACATTATTTCTTAAAAAGAAAAATAAATTATACAGTATGATATATTATGCTGTTCTAGCTTCCTTCGGGATATTATACCGTCATTGTAGTTGTGCCTTAAAGCTGCAAGCACGCTTCGGTAGAATCTTATCTGCCATCATCAGGCTTCTGTATTGAGGTTCGTTATGTGGGTCAGGCATATCAAGCAGCATGAGTTTGAAATTTTGAGCTAGCCTATCTGTTGGTGCCAGGATGTTTTTTTCTTCTCCTATTTGGTTGGGAGATCGTTGGTTCTGTGTTTATTTGGCTTGTAGATTTGTTTGATTGGTGTTTCTGGTTTCTTCTGTCTTGTTTTGTGTGCTTTGATTGGTTGGCAAACACATGTATTCTGTGTTGGAGGCAGTTCAGTGCCAGCTTGGCTTCAACTAAAAGGACGGCTAATTATCTATTAGGAAGCTAGGCTCATTCCGGGTGCCGGTGGGACGTTTGAGCTGCAGGATCAGGGAGTAAGTCTGTTGTGCCCAAGTGTTTGCCTGGCTTGTGGTGTGGATGATCTTTCTTGTTTGAGAGTGAGGTTCATAAGATGATTGACACTCTAGGTGGAATCATCTCTTCTTTCATGCTTTCAGGTCTTTTTTCATCTCTATGGTTCTCTGATGATTCTGGGGTTGGGGTTTTTCTATAGTGGCAGGGTATTTATGCATGAAGTTAGATGTTTGACTGTTGGCTTTCATGTGTTGACTAGTGAGGAGGTGTGTGTCCAGTTTTTTACTGCATTTGGTGTTCATAGGTGGGTTATTTATTCATTTATTAGGATTGCTCCTGTGATATGTGGTGTGCACATGAGTGCCACAGTGGAACAATTCGGTATCAGCGCCAATGAGCTTCCAACTAAGTAAACAAGAAAGTATACACACCAGCTTGATCACAAAGGAAACACAACGTTTAAGAACCATAAAGTAAGAGACCTAGGAAGGATTCAAAAAGGAACTTACTGAACAGCTGTTCCTGCCCTTACATAGAGAGGCTTTTAACAGACAAAATCAGTAAGACACTACACGGCATCAATCAAGACTTCCTTCAAAACGATTGGACCCAATAAAAATAGCAGCCAGGCTAGTAAACCCCAAAGATAAACAATTGACTGAAACCAAAGTGGCCATATATGAAGTTCCCTGTGCATCAATGCCTAGGCCACATTATCATTTGGTCGACTGCCAAAAAAAACATGTGTGTTTGTTGTGTGTGTTGATGTGTGTGTGTGACTGTTCAGCTTCTTCGGGTAGTATCCACTCATTTGTAGTGTTTTAAAGTTTTGCTAGCAACGTTTCAGAGAATCTCATCTGCCATCATCAGGCTTCTGTATAGAGTTTTGATCAGAGCCTGATGATGGGCAAGATGAGATTCTGCTGAAACGTTGCTACAACTTTAATAAAGGCATACAATGACTTGGGATAATACGCGAAGGCAAGCTGAAACGGCAACAATTTGTAAGTACCTGCGAAACTTGAAAAAAAATAATAAAAACAAATATATGGAAATGGATAAACAAAAACTACCATTCCTAGATGTACTATCTATCCAAAAGAACAGATGGCACACTGGGACACACCATCCTATTACCAAAAGAACACTAGCAAACATGCTACTTCAATTGCCCAAATCCCACCAACCACCAGCACAGAATAAATTCACGTGCGAAAACACTAAATTACCAGAACAAACGCCTGGCAGAGAAGAAACATATAAAGACTGAACTATGACCCTGACTGGAAGTAAATGAAGCCAATTGTTTCCAAAAAAAATCAAAATCACCAACTGATCCACAAAAACACACAAGACAATAACGAGACCTTAGAAGACACCAACAGGAACAGCTTTCTTGGAACAGCTGTCTTGCCCTACATAGAAGGTACTACAAGATTAAAATCATCAAGATACTACACAGCATCACCAATCAATGTACTGCCTTCAAAACAAAGACAAAAAAAAATAGCACCCATTCCTGAAGGAACCCCAAAGAACAAAAATTGACTGGAAAACCAGGCTATCACGAAATTTCCTGATGATCTGCCCATCCAACATACATTGGACAGAACCAAACTAGAAATTGTAAGTACCCGCCGAGACATGAACACAAAAATGCCAGTAAAAAGCTGGAACACACCTCCTAACTAGTCAACAGATGAAACACAGTCACAACATCAACATTTCAATGGCACTAAAACCCGTGGGCAATATATGAAAACCCAACACAGAATCATAGAGGAAGCCATAGTAGAGATTGAAAAAAAGACCTGAAAGCATTGAATAGAAGAGATGAATTCCACACCCAGAATGTCAATCATTTAGAAGCCTGCACTCTCAAAACGAAGATCTCCACACACAAGACCCAGGCAACACCTGGGCACACAACAGACTCCTCTAGATAGCTCCAACTACAAAACCACCCCCCCACCAGGCACAGGTGAAACCAGCATTGCAAATGAAGAGCAGATTTTGCTAATGAAGAGCAGCCGTCCTTTTCACACGGAGCAAGCTGCACTGAAGCCTCCAACACAAGAACCAGAGGTTGCCAGCAATCAAAGCACAAAACAGACAGAAGAAACCAGAAACACCCAATCAATCAAACTCCAAAGTCAATGACACGACCCAGGCTCATAGCAATTCAGATGGACCAGCTCCAAATTGGAAAACCAGGAACTAACTCAATAAGACGACCTGATGGAGGAAGATGAGATTCTGCTGAAACGTTGCTACACTTTAAGAAACATACAATGGAATGTGAGGACTAATACCCGAAGGAAGCTAAAACGCACACATGTAAGTACCGCCGAAAGCTTGAAAAAAATTCTTAGGTTTTCCGTGGGTTACTTACATGTATGCTGTATAGCTTTCATTCGGGTATTATCCACGTCATTTGTAGTTAGTGCTTTTAAAGTTGTAGGCAAATGTTTTTGCAGAATCTCATCTGCCATTGTAGGCTTCTGTATGAGTTCGTCCGAGTCCACAGCCTGATTCACAATGACGAACTCAATAACAGAAGTACTGATGATGGAGATAGATATCATGCCGAAATGTTTTGCTGAAGGGCAGGTTCCAAACGGTTGGTATCCTGCCCTCTTTAATAAAACAAGTACCTAACATGAGAATGACACCAGACCACACACCCACGTTACCGAGTGCCACACAAGATGCTACCACCACACTGTGGTCCACATAGAAAAAAGGCTCACACCACACAGAAGATGAGACAACGACCATGGACCAGAAGCGATTACCGCAGCTGAACACTACCCGCTTCAAACCCCTCTGACCATACAAGAAGCAACTTGACACCACATGAGATGTGCCACGACCAACGACCGAAGCAAACAAACAGGATACACACTACCAGCTCAAATCCCAGCAACTAGGACTAACTGAGAACAAGCCCCCCTGAACAGAACACACCCCAGACCAATTCAGAACAAGCCATCCCTACAATTCAGACACAGCCAAACCGCCCAACCAATGAAAGAAACACTCGCACCAATCAAAACACAAGCCAAGCCTCACCACCAATCATTCACACCCCACTAGCAGTTAAAGGAAGAAGCAGCTGCAAGTCACATTACTCTGAGAAGCCAGAGTGAAGAAACAAGCCTGAAGATGAGAATAGACTTCATCGAAATGTTGCCTAGATCACTTCCAATTTAATAACCAAAGATCCAATACAATACCCGGCGAAAACCTCAGAAAACATTCATATATGTTTGTTATTTTACATAGTAAATAAAGCCAAATTCCATTACCAATTCAATATCTGTCCATTATATTTTCATTTAAATCTTAACATCTTGTAAAACATTTCTTTTCAATTAAATTTCATATTCTTGGGAAACTTATAAACTTTTCCATTGTTAATTCATTTTTTTCCATATTTCTCACTTATATTTTTATTAATCAGTTACTAATAATTAAAATGTATCCCATTTAATTCTCTCCAATCACTTTATGTTTATTTAATTTTATAACCAAACATTCACTACAATTACAGTAACTATTTTATTCCATATTTTAGTATATTTTCTAAAATTATTTCTGTTGTAATATTAACAATGCTTCTTATTTAATCTTTTGACAATTCCTTTTGCAATTTAAATTTTCAACATTATCTCTGAAGAGCTTATGGTTACAATCCTATATATCTTTTCCCTATTTCTCCATTTTCGTTGTTTCTGTCTGTTTACAGCTTTCTTTTCCTTGGCCTTCTTCCCCCTGCTTCTTCTCCCTCCCCTTATTTATCCCCTCATCTCTCTACATCTAACTGCTCTATCTTTAAATCTCCTCTTCTGGTTGCTTCTAATATATATACTTATCTTTCAATCTTATTCTTTTTCTTTTTCGTTTGTTTTCTAGTCTTAACCTTTCACTCTCTATCCCCTTTTCTTTTTTCCCTCACTTATAAAATTATTTGATCATGGAAGATGGCTTCTTTTTTTGTCCCAGTCTTCTTTTTTTTTTTTATTATAAAGAATTTATTATTTTTAACAAACAAACATAATACAAACAAAACAAAAACATAAAAAAAACATAAAAATCTTAATTAGGACGCGCAGTTTGATCCGAGTATTACATCTTTTTGTACAGACAATTAAAAATTCAAGTTCTGTCTTACTTTTAATATAGCATTCATTTCTTATTTCACTATTTTACATTTCTAATATAGTTCTCCTTCTTTTTCACTCTCTTAACTTCTGTTATATTTATTTCATCTCAATTTAAATCATGTAATATTATATCCTTTGTCTGTCCTATTTTCAGCTGTCTATTTATCTTTTCTTCATTAACACAAAAATTTCTCTGTTAATGACCGATTTGGAGTATAATGCCTTATCATTACTTAATCTTCCCTAGTTTTAAGGCTTAACATAAACACTAATTTTTCATTTCGGTGATTCTGTCGTATGTAGCATTTTCTAAGATAGACTCAATATGTTTAAAACAAGGAAAAAAAAATTTTTTTTAAAATATATTAATATAATAAAACAACAATCCATAGAATTAAAAATTATATCATTAAATTAGTATTCATTTAAGTCTTAACATTTTAACAATTCCTTTCTAAAATAATTCATGTTCTATGGGAACATTTATATGCTTAGTTACTTCCTATTTCACTTAATGTTATTAAAATATTATCAATGACAATGTTCCCATTTTTCTTCAATTCAATATCTCTCATATTTGATTTATTTATTTTATTTAAAAAAAGAAATTTTGCTAGTTACATTAAATATTATTGTCCCATTTTATAATTCATATCATTATTCCAATTTTTGTAACTATTATTTCAAAATAACAACAACGAATCTTAGTCTAACCTTTGCAGAATCTCTTTTCAATTTGTATGTATGTACCCATTATACTCTAAATAAATTCTTTTCTTTACATCTTGTTTCAAACCTTTGTAGCTTCTCTTCACTTCTTCTCCCTATGATTCTCCTCTACCCTTTATACCCCCTTGTCTCTTATCTCCACCTCTTTGTGTATTTTTTTTCTGTTGCTTTCTGATGTTGTGTCAACTTTTCACCTTATTTTCCCCTTTTTTGGTTAGTTTTTTTTAGTCTTAAATTCTCCATTCTCTGTCTCTCCTTCCCTTTTCCCAAATAAGTTGCTTGTTCATTAGAGGAATGCGTTCTTCTTCAATCCCCAATCTTTCTTGTTTTGTAGTTTTCATATGTAGATAATTGCCATTTCTTAAGAAACGAAAAATAGAGCCAAAAGATCCTTCCCTTCTATGTTTCTCTTGTTCATATTTTATAAATTCATTTTTACAATTCATCCATAAGATGCCATAGTTAAAAAAAAAAAATTTAAACGAACCCCAAATGATTTTAATCATTCAAATAAGAATTTCCCAAAATCTCAAAGTTCCAAACAATCCGAAAAAACACACAGATCTATTTATTTAACACCTTTCTTCTTTTATTTCACTTTATTTTCTTTACATTTAATTGCTTCAAAAAACTTAAAATTCTTTTTTTGACCTTCTAATCATATGATAGAATAGCCCAAATTATAGAGTTCAAATAGAAAAATCCAATAGTAAAGGTAGGCCCAAAACCAAAGAGAAGAAAAAGAGATAAATACAAAAGCAAAAATAAAAATATTAACTTAGGAGTTAAATATACAAAAAGTGGTGCGAGTAGAGATTTCACAAGTATAATTATGGACTGACACACTGCACTTATATTTAAATTTTATCCAAGGCTCATTATTATGACTCTCTTCTCAGCGCTCAAGCCAAGCCTCAGTGATATGAAATGATTGATAAGAGTCCAGGAAAACACCTTAATAATATTTTCTGTGCTCTCCTTCCATCTTATCACAATATAAAATGTCCTTGAGAAGGAGTAGTTATACATTTCTCCCCAATTCAAATAAGGGTACTTTCAAGCTTAGGTTGGCAGGTGTTTTTGCAAAATCTCTTAATACTTCCCCCCCCCCCCCAGCCAGAAGAAGAGTAATGTATATACAAACTCAGAGGAAAAGAAAGAAAATCAAAGGGGGTCTCTATCCTATGAAAATTAAAAAATCAAAGAAGCAATTAGAACAATTAATATATAACGAAAAAAACCATTCCAATCTGAGGTTACCTACAAATCACAATGTAAAAGTCCTCAGAAAAAGAAGTAGTAAGAAAGAAGCAAGCCTAATTATGACATCACTTAAAAACGCGCTTAGACATTCCAGTAAACAAAATAAAGTCACAGGTTTGCTTCTTTGGTTCAGGGGATATTCCTTTCGATCTCAGCAATTTACACTTCCAAAAAGAGTTGTTTCTCACCAGCCAACTACACCATTCGCTCCAGCCACTTTTCTTTTCGGAGCGTGTCCGGACTTTCAGCAGCTTTGGGAGGCTGCCTTTTCCACCGCCAGCAAAAGGGTTCTTCACGATCAAAAGAGATTTGTAAGATATTCGTATGGGATCCTGGGACGGTGCCCTTCACAATTCCCACAATCTCTACGGGAACGGTATTTAGGTTCCGTTAGGAGCCAGCCAGGGGCAAAAATATCGCTGCGATCTCAGAGCCGAGATCGCAGCCATGTAGCACCGAAGACGAACTCGCCTTCTCTGTCCAGTCTTCTATGTTCTGCAAGCGTATTCTTGTTGTTTTCTCATAGTTCCAGAATCTCCATTTCTAAGAATTGAAATATGGAAATCCCCTCTTGTGAAGCATCTTCTCCATTTTTTAAGTTCTGTTTTCAGATTCTTCTAAGTGATAACATTTTAAAAACTTTACAACAACCACAGCCGGTTAATTTTAGTCATCCGACAGACGCAAAAACCAAAACCACCCAAGTCATACCAAATAAATCCAAGGCTCTTTCTGTCTAGCTTCTCTTTTTCACTTTCTCTTCTTGGGGTGTACTGATTATTTTGTTACCAAGTTTCAATATAAAATGTATCTTTGAAGAAATCTTGTTTAAAAATATTCACTGTAAATTCCTTTAGTTACAAGTTCCATTCCTTAGTTCCAGGCAGATCATTCCTCATTTTTCCCAGATCCTGCCCTTTTATTCTATTTTTTTTCTCTTTTCCTGCTTTTAAAAACTTTAAATAGTCAGAATCATTTATATTCCTTTGACTTTTAATTTTCAGCTTAGTGCCTATTAATGACAAAGTGGATTTGGTTCAATTTCTTTGCGTTAAGATTCTCTTTAGCTGTTCAGTATAAAGGAAGGAGCAGAAGAAAAAAAAAACTAATCCCGTTCACTTCTCTCTTCCTTCACAGGCTTCAAAATTTCTTTTGGACAATGTTATTAAATTTAAATTCCAGGGTACCTTATTTGTTGCTTTTTTGTCTGTGTTACCCAGTCCACAAACTTTCTCTTCTAATCTTCTCCATGTGCATCTATTTCTTGGTAGAGTTCTGTCGTTGTGGTGGCATTTCTGACCACTACTACAACCTGCCTTCGAGGAAGGACAGTTAATAGGGCGAATGGGAGGAGAGATGCGGCTCTCCTCAACCCTGCAGGCAGTCTCCCCCTTCTTCACCATCTCTACGGGGTGGCTTAGCCCTGAAACCAGCTAGCTCGGGGCGCTCCAGCACCAAGCATGGATCGAAGCCTCGCAGAGATGAGGTTTCGGTCTGTTGCCGAAGAAGCTCAAACCAGATGTCCCCCTTCCTTTGGAATTTGTTGAGAAGCATAATTTTCAATGTGACAATTTGGTACAAAGTAGAAAAAGGCTTGAATGTAGACATACTAAAAATTCATACATCAGCAGTACAAACTGAACAAGACACTTAGGAATGGAGATAATAAGGGTATTGAAGACTGAAATTAAAATTATTATTTAAAAAGAGATAATCATAATATGTTGTATAACTTTGACCTCAGTGCATTCATGTACAGAAACATGTATAAGATAGTTTGTAGGTGGGCTGAAAGT
Organism: Laticauda laticaudata; assembly: GCA_004320025.1. Taxonomy (NCBI): domain Eukaryota; kingdom Metazoa; phylum Chordata; class Lepidosauria; order Squamata; family Elapidae; genus Laticauda; species Laticauda laticaudata. Next base: position 36,848 of record BHFT01017077.1, read on the forward strand.
TCCAGTTCAGATAACAGATAACAGAGTGACAAAAATATATATATTTAACCTTTACTTTTGTTGAAAGAGTTTTGCTTTTAAATTTCAGGAATAATAATAGATATAAATGCATGGGTTCTGATTCCAAATAACATTCCCACAAAATGGGTGGGTTATCTAGGAAAAGATATCACCCACATAAAACAGTAAGCAGATTCAATTGCCTATGACTTCTGTTACAATTTTTGGAAAATTATTTCGCTTTTTTTTTTAGGAGGAGGAGGAAGAGAGGAAGCTGAAAGAGGAAAGTGCATCAAAGAAAATTGCTTCTCTCCTCCATCAACATTATTCCTTTGGCAAGATGGGATGAAATAGCTCCTAGCCATGCTCCATTTTAGCAAGAATTTATTATTAAACTGGTTAAAATATATGCTATGATTTACAAATGTTTATGGCTATATTATTTGTTCCACAAAACAATGACCAAATTCAATGCTGATTTATGACCGTATGTTTAACAACAGCAAATTTGTTTTTTGAAGTATTAATATAAGGATTCAACTTAAACCTAAAGGGAAATATCTCTTACAAATGATGTATCACTTGCAAACACTAACCTGGGGCAGAAAGGATTCCAGGAACTGAGATGTTATATCACCTTTCTCTTGTGCTCATGTTATAAACCAAAATACTAATGCTTGCTTACTCATTCCTTCCTTCCTCCCTTCCTTCATTATATTCATATTCTGTGTTTCTCACGTACTAAAAGAAGCATACATGATACTGTACCAGCTATTTTCTTGAAATAAGGGGTGGTCTGAACTGAGAGGAACTGAGTGGGCTTCCACACCCCTTGGTAAACAATCAACTGGTTAGATCAATTCTGGTTGAATTCAATTGGTCTGACCTTAATCACTATACGACAGTGGTTCTAAGCATCTATAACAGAATAACAAAAGTGACAAATGCCATCTATCTGTCCTATGGTTACAACACTGTAATATTATGTTGCATATTATAATGAAGTGTGGCACCAAAATGTGTATTAATAATCATGGTACATACCTGTTCGTAGGCCAACCAGCAACTGGGTTATAAAAAAATATCAGCACACTGATGATTAAAAAACCAATATTGATCTTGATTGTTTCTTGCCAAGTTAACATTCTATATGTTCAGGAGGTTTTAGGCAGTCTCACAGGCAAAGTATTCTTTGAGGATCAAGGGAATGATCTGGATTGGACCTGGAATTTCATAGGCAAGAGGAAAATATATTTAAAATTTGAGAATAGGATAAACCTCTCCCTGCCAAAGATTTCTGTCTCATTTCTAAGGAGTGCCCAATTGCTGTCAAACCTTATTCCACAGCCAATCCATTATTGGTGTTCAAAAGCTTCTACAGTTTTGACATTGGCCAGTCACAAATATGGTTGAAGGTCTTCTACAAGAGGTATTACTGCTTCAACATTTTGAAAACTTGTATTAACATATTATAATGCTGTTGAGGAGTAGAAATATTAACTCATATATTCTTTTGTCAGAATCACTATTTTGTACATCAATCAAAAAAGTATTTCAGTCATCTTTACTTTCTTTTGAGGGACATATCAGGAGATGTCATGCCTTCCTTCTGTGAAGGAACTGTATGTAGTTTGGCTCATTAGTAAAATGAAGGGCTTCCTCTTTATATTTTTTGTTATTATTGAAAGAGTGTGGTTAACTCCTAGCCCATTAATTAAGTTTCTATTTATAATGCTTATAAGCAAAAAAAAAAAGTACAGCAGAATATGGGAAATAACTACATTTGATGATTTTGCAAGTTCAAAAAGCTTAATTTGGATTTCAGCCTGTATTGTGGAAGTGAAAGGCAAAATTCACACAGATTTTTGTAGAAATAATCCAGAGACATCAAAAGCTCAAGAATGCATCTGCTGTTATATATTCTTGTGGTTTTAAAAAATAATGAAAAAAGACTTTGACAATGAAACAGCTACTCAAATGCAAGATACTGAGGACAATTTAGTGTGCCAATGCAGAACTTTCCCTTGATCCTCAAAAAGTACTCACTGTACAAAGTCAACACGCAAGATACCTTAGAAGCTATTCCCATCTTCAAAGAGCCTCTGGTATTGGAAGTACATGAGTTTTATCAGTACCCAATTATTATCAGTTTGGAAGGCTACAGGAATTTATGGAATATTTATGGAAACATGATCGGAAGAATATCTAAGGAAGAATAACTAAGGAAGAATAACTAAAGATTCTAATCAAACTACACTAGCAAATCTGGAAAACAATATAGAATGAAAGATCTCAGGCTACATACTAATACAGAAAAGGACAGATAAGCAAGTGTGCAAAGCACCAGTCCCTTAAAACCATCTCTCAAATGATTAATATTGAATGCTGTCTTCTTGCTTCAATTACTTTAGTCACTTGTCCAAATTGCTACCGTGTTCAAACTAATAATGTGCACTCAATTTATACATCTGTTTCTGAGAATAATGTGTATGTGCTGCCGGGAATCCAGAAGAACCTGGAAATTTCTCAGGAAATGTAGCCAAACCATTCTCAATGTACATTTGAAAAAGAAATTGAGAAAATACTTTCAGGGTTTGACATAATAGCAATAAAATAAAACACATTTTTAAAGTTTCATTTTCATCTCTGAGATTGACTTTGGAAAAGAGAACAGGCTGATCCGCCATGCAGCCTTCCTATATGGGAGCTGTGTGTGGGCACTATTTTGGGAGCAGCCACTATTCTTGCAATCCGAGAATTGTGGCTGCTTCCAAAATGATGTCCATTTCCAGGACAGCACCAGAATCCCTCCTGTAGAAAGACTGCATGGCAGATCAGCCAGTTCTCTTTTCCGAAGGCAATCTTTGGAAAAGGTAAGTGCAGAGAGATATGATGGGAAGAGAGGAGGCTCAAGGGCATGGGACTTTGCTGCCCCACTCACCCCCCCCCACACACACACACATACAAGAGTCTATAATGTTTGTTCAAACCCTTCCAACAGGTCCTCAGAAAGCACCCCTGTTGCACAGGTCTGGATTCTGAGTTCAGCATGGCAAAAGTCACTGGGCAATCAAGTCCAATAGGTACGTACACACAAAGTCCAGGAAAGCAGGTCAGGAGTGAAACAGGCCAGGATATATGGCATGAACACACAAGGCATAGAACTGGGTACATTGCTCCAGGAATGCTCAAATTCTCAGGGCAAGATTAAACAGGCAATGCTGGTGCAGCTCTTCATGAGAGGTGAGGTTTCCTTCCCACTAATAGTCTAGCTGTCTCCTCTCTGCTCTACATGTCTTTGGATCAGGAGGAGATGTGGACTCCATCTCATCTTCATTGCTAATGGACGGCAGCTACCCCCGGTCTTCACCTGAAACCTTCTGGCCAACTTGCAGCAGCTGTGTTCACTTGCTCATCTTCAGCCTGTCACTTATCCGATTGACCCAGCTGAAGCTGCTCTGTCAAGCTAGCACTCTCAAGCCCCCTTCCTGACCAACACTCAGCTCTGCTTCCTAACTCACCCTCCTCCTCTGAACTCTTGTCCAGAACTCATGGGCAGACCTATGATGGGGACCCAGCGGGGTGGGAAGGAGGCCTAAGACTCATCAGGGTGGGATGGGAGAAAGACAGGCAGGTGGGAAGCACTGCAGTTTTTTTAAAAAAGCACTATGTTTCAAAAAATCAGCTTTGCAATCAATCCTAGTATTTTATGACTGTCACATTGTTCTGCAATCCCATGATCACCATTTTCATGCTTCCCAAATGGCTACCAGAACCTAGAGCTAATGGAGAATGCAAAAGTGAAATTGCAAGCCATGGTCACATAACATTTTGCCTAATGACCACAATGATTTGCTTAATGACTGAATGGGAAATGTCATAAGTCTATTATGGTTTGGTGAGTCTCTGCTTAGCAAGTGTGGCATTTAGCGGCATTTAGTAAACAAGTTGCCGATCCCAATTGTGGTTATTAAGCAAGGACTACTTGCACTCACATACTTCCTGTGATACTCTCTTTTTATTCTGTTCCAAATAGCTTCCATATCTTATTTAAGTTCACATTCCATTCATTCTGTGAGATTCTATTGAGTTATCTCTTAATTGTTCTTCATGCAGAAATCATATTTTCAATTCTTGTAGCTGTTCTGTTTTTATTTTTATTTCTTTCACTGCTGTTCTTTTTCAATGTCTTTTTTTCCCAACATGCTAACATCAGTTTTGGCACATTTTGGAAAATATTCCATGAACAGAATTCAAGCATAAGCGGACCCTAAACTTGTTCTCATTATTCTTGGTAAGCTAAGATCTCCAGTCTAGGGAGTTCTTTGTAAACGGTAAGTACTGTGGTACACAACTAACAGTCACATTCAATAAACACATTCAATATACTGACGCACATTAGACTAAGCTAACTTATAACTGCATAACTGGATAAAAGCATTCCTGTCAAACAGACAACAAATGGTCAAAACTGGGGTGTCCTAAATCAAATTCTGTACCTGTCAACAGTGGTGTCCCCAAGCAGTGTTCTAAGACCAATTACTCTTCATACTTATATAAATGACCTCTATGATCATATCAACAGCAACTGCATTCCTCTCGCTGGTGATGTAAAGCTATCAACACCACAGACAATACTGCTATCCTTCAAAAAGACCATGACTATGTATCAGAATGGTCAAACAAATGGCAACTTCAAATCTCAACAAATAAATGCTCTGCCCTACATATTGGCAAAAAAATCAGAAAATAAAATAAGAGTGAATAGTCAAGACCTTGTTGATGATCCAAACTCTTGTCAAGGATCTTGGAGTACTCATCTCTAATGACCTAAGTGCTAGAGCCCACTGTAACTACATAGCCAAAAAGGCGTTAAGAGTTGTTAACCTAATCTTATGTAGTTTTATCTCTGGTAATATTACACTAATAACTACAGCATACAAAACATTGCTAGACCAATAACTCAAATGCAGCTCATCAGTCTGGAACCCACATTACATATCTGAATATGACATATCTGATATTAACACAGTTGAGAAAGTCCAGAAATATTTCACAAGAAGAGTTCTCCACTCCTCTGCTCATTGCGGAATACCTTATGCCGCCAGACTTGAAATTCTAGACCTAGAAAACCTAGAACCATGCCGCCTTAGGTCCGATCTAAGTATATAGAACCAGCAGTAAAAATTTTTGAATCCCACCACTGCATTAACTCTCAAAAAGCTAAGATGAACCAATATTAAGCATCAATCACAATTAACAAATAGTCTTCATGAAAAATTAACTAATTATTAAAAGAAATCCAGGAAAGTTCCTGACTACATACAAATTTAAAACTAAAGATGTTAATAGATTACTCTTGACTCCTGATGAGATTTTTCCATTGCCTGCTTCCAGAAGACAGAGCTAGCTAGACAAATAGTTTTATTTTGCAATCTAATCTGTAGCTTGTTATTCAAGGATTTTCATTTTTTTTCAATGTTTGTTTGTTTGTTTTAAGATCCTTGAACTCTTGTTCAAAATGTAAAGCTATAGTGATAGGAAAATGGCTGTATTTAAAAGAAGTTTTTGCCCTTAATTCCTCATAGAACCCTCAAGTATTAAAAAGGTTCAGCCAAACCTAATTTGAAAGAGGCCAAAAGTGCTGACCAGATGCAGACAACAGACTGAGGCAAATATATATAAAGATGGCAGAGCCAATAATGCTAATTCAGAATATGGAAAGACTTGGAAAATACTTTCAGTTGACCTGCTTCTGAAGAGGTTTCTGCCCCATATATTTGGCCAATGTCTCTGGCCTAGACCACACTGCTGTCCGTAGGGATTCCTAGGAGTTTCCTGAAATGGCTTATTCACTCAGAGGGAACAGTGTGTTAGCAGGCCACAATGAAAAAGAAAGGAATATTAATTCCTGGGACATTTAAATAGCCATCACTTAGTGCTGGCATTATTGTACTGCTCTGTTGTAATGCTGGGAATACTGTACTCCTGATGCTGCCCTTAGTTTGTGGCTGTTAACCATAATTCAGAGAAAGGCAAGAAATATATTAGGGCCTCATCTGAAGGCCAAAGTAGGAGCAGATTTACATTACAATGCCAGGCAGGAAATCTGTACCACCTAGTAATAAGAACTTTACATTTATAGATGTAAAAGTACATAGGAATAGCACAACATTTAGGTAAATTATATTTCCATATTAGTTATAACATTTACAGAAAAAGAGAGAGGGAGGGAGGGACGGAGGGAAGGAGGGGGAGAGAGAGAGTATATACTCTATTCATACACCTTTTTGGAAGACTTGAAGTACCAGCTTTAAAGACACATCCTCATGGACAAAATCTGTGATTGCTAAGAATTAATGCTACTGTAACTTGAATCAATCAACACACACGTATATGTGAATGAATGTATAATTAATTTATATGGTTGCCAATTTCAAAAATGTAACCCTGGATGGCTAACAAAGATTTTAAAATGCAATCTAAATACATACGTATTCATACAAATAACTTCCTCAGCCAACTAATACAAAGCAGCTCTTGAAAGCACCAATCATCAGCAGCATGGACCCAATTACTCTCCTGAACCCCATGATTGGAAAAATGATCAGATTGTCAAAACTTTTGAAAGTTAAACAGAGTGGGGCCAGCCAGATTGTGGGTCACATGGTGTTCCAGAAGGTAGACACAGCTATGAAAAAGGCACACTTCAAGAGTCCCACTAAATGACAATCCATGAACGATAGGATCAGAGCATATCCCTTCTCCCTGACTTATTGGGATCAGTAAAAACAATGGAAGTATTGCAGTTCCCTAAATATCCTCACATGCCATATGAGACTTTATAGGTAAGAACCAGCATCTTGAATTTTAGCTGGAAGCAAATTGAGGGCCAGTGTAGCAAATTAAATTATCTGAAGACTGTAAGCCTGGGTTGGGTTGGGCTGCATTCTGCCAGCGCAGCCATGAATTGCAGGAGCTTTAGCAGGGAGGTTGCTACTCTGCAGATGAGTTGCCCATCTTATCCCAATTTTATATACGTATTTAGGCATTCACACAGGTATTACAATGTTTACACTCTGGAAACATTTTACTTTCCTTATGTGTGATTCCAGGTATCTGTTTTCTGTCACACTTGAACTAAATTTTGCAAGGATAGCAGGAGCCAAATAAATGTTTCAGAGGATTCCAGACAAACACAAATTGCTATTCGGCCAGCTCAGATATAATAATGTTTTAATATTATTCCTAGTATTTATCTTTATAATATGAGAAGCTGATAACTATAGTTTGGTATTAATTGTTTTGAATTTTAGGATATTTTTATTATTTGAGGAAAATAATTGCATGTTATTGGTAGTGCACACATTTAAATGATTACTGTTAATATGATTGTACAATGTTCTCCATTTAATCGCAGGATCTGGATAGCATTATATATCTGCACATGAGATAGCTTTTTGTTTTGAAAGTTTTACATCTGTGAAGCAAGTTAACATGATCAAAAACCAATCTGTTCCGTTGATTATTTATCTAAATGAGAGAATGGTTTAAATTAATTTCAGTCACATGTACCCTGTAGCTATGTGGTTAGATGAAAACCCTAGGTTGGAGAGTATAGTTTTTAAACATTAAAGTTAGTCAGAAAATGATATTGCTACTATTTTATTAATTTGTTCTGAATTTCAAGTTTACTTTCTCGCTAATACAACTGCAATAATGACAAAAATAATTATTATTACGACAATGATACAACTTGATTGTCCCTTAGGGTCCTTCTACATTCTTTTAGAACATTTGAAGAGTCCCATAAAGAGGAAGTAGAAAGCTCTAGAAATCAATCATGAGGAACCATCCCATTATAAAGGAGTACAATTTAAAGAAGTTTGAAAGATGGCAAAAACAGAGAAAACAGATGCTGCAAGACTTAAAGCAATGCAGTATGCAGACAAGATGGGTACATTTATAGAAGCAAGAGGCTAAAAAGGCTATTTACTCCTTTATATGCATCATAAGGGAAGATAGTATTTAGCTTACATTGGAAGCAAGAATACTACAGCAGAACTGAACTGTATTTGTGATACCAACAATTCTTTAAATATTCTTATTTTCTGTTAACAGATTTAGTTGGTTTCTATCTATTATGTCTATGGAGATTCTTAGTCATCCAGGTCATGGTTATCCCAAAGGTGCTACCAGTTGCCTCTTAAAAAAGCACCTTTGGGATTTCCATTCATTATGGAATGTAGTGTCAAATGAAACTGGATTGTGACAGATCAGATTGAATTTTCAGATCTTTTCACCTGAATGGAAAATTGTGATCTAAATTGAATATTTAACATCTGATATCAACCAAATATGTTGTCCAGTAGAGATTCTGAGGACTTGTTCTATGACAAAAGATCAACAACAGTTTTTGTAAATTATTATTTTCATTATTTTCATGTATACAGCAAGAGCTTATAGGCTTTTTCATAAACAAATTTTCATACCAGAAGAGGAATATAGAAATCAAATGCAGCACAGTATCCTACTTAAGCTAAATTATTATTTACAGTATTCTATTATCTCCTAACCTTGTGCCATCAGACAAGTAGGCCATCAGTTCCCAGAATTACTAATCAGTTTTTACCTTGCTCACTAGCAATTTTGATTTTGGGGGAAAACTTCTTTTCTCTGATCATAACCCTAACTTTTTGCAGAAATCCCATATTTAAGTATTCTCTCAATTTGTATCATCTATTTTGATCAAATGGATTTTAGTTCTGTGAATACTTTGTCAACAGCCAAGAAAGAATTTTTAACATAGCATAATAAAGTCCTATTATTCTTTACTCTGATCACTACTAACTGCAGAAAAGAGTTAAGACACATCTCTGTTATTTATTCATGATGTTAATGTACTCTTTAAGCTCATTTAGTTTATTTGATGTGGTCTAGTGGAGGGTTTAATAACTTTCTGCTTTTGCTCCAGGCTTTCTACAGATCTTAAAAGCAGGAAATAGATTACAGAAGTTAGGGTGAGTTTTTTTTCATCCCCCATTCATGAGATGTCTGTGGTTAAGCACAAATGAACAATTCTTGAGGTTCAGATATCACTGCAGATACCATGTTTCTTCACTTCTTACTTATTAAGGGCTGATCCTCATGATCCTTGATACAAATGTGCCATGGTAGCCATTTTTATCTGGCATGTCCTCATGATGTTGCCATTATTTACAACAGAAAAAGGCTAACATCACACATGGCTGTTTAAAGTCAAGTTTTCCTTCTTCTCTGACACAATTTTGGTCATGAGCACTATCTAGCATGAAACAACTTTAGGCTGCTGAGAACATCTCTCTTCCCTTCTGGTCTTTTGACTTGGATTGCAGGACAAATTTAGATGTCTGACTTTTGCAGAAACATCTGCCTGCAAACAGTCTAATTGTGTTTGTTAAGTCTTATAGGAATTCCTTTTTTTATATATGTTTAGTTCTTTTTTGAAAGAGTGCTATACCTGATTTTAACTACTGATAGTTAGCACATTTTTGAAGAAACCCTAAACCTATGTTTAAAAAACAGGACTAGCATTCTTCACAGAAGGTAGATACAACTAAATTCTATCAGCTACATGTTGCTTGGTCTCACACCAATAGATACATAAGATATTTTCCAAAACTTCTTGTTCCGTCCGGAAAGAAGCACGTGAGACCGGGTTCCAAACAACAACTATTTTATTTAAACTCGCAAGGCTATAAACAAGCCGCGGCAACCCTTTATATAGCGCTGCCTGTGGCTGGTGGCATGAACACTCATTACTATCCCCCATTTGCGGCTTCCAGGATTGGTTCTTAATCCCAATCGTAAGTGGCCTTTTCGGCCAAATCAGAATGAAGAACTTGGAACTACCCAAGTCCGCATAACAGAACACCCCTCCTGTTTAGTTTAGTCAATGTGGTGAGTAGTCACACAGGTAGGTGGGGCTTTTTTAGTCTCTTAGTGACTGCTACAGCTCAAGTCTCAGCGTGTCTTCTAAGCTAACGGTTTCGGAAGGGATCCGCTGCTTCTCTCATCCTTCTCCATGAAACCTGCCTGGAGGTTTCATGGAGCCGTCTTTGCTGAGTCTCTCGGCGTGGTTGAGATGGCTCCGCCGCTGCGTCCTGGTTTTGACCGGGCTGGTTGCAGCTGGCCTGGCTTGCCTCTTTCCAGGCAGGCCTCCTTCTGTCTCTGCTCCCGGACTTCTTTCTTGGGGTTCATCACTAGACCGTGAGTGCTCTTTGTGTTTTGGTTATGATTGTCTTTTTGCATAGTTTGTGTCTGTTATGGGAAGGTTCATCTCTCCTTTTTTATTTATTTGTAGCTTCCCCCCCCTCCTTGGTTGTTTTATAGTCGATATTTCATTTTTGATCTGTGGTGGTTTTTTGTTCGTAGGTGCGGAAACGAAGCTGGTCTTGTGCCACTTCCATTCCTACCATCGTCTAAAATAGTTGGTAGGACCGGGGGCCTGTGTTTGTGTGATAGTGGCGGGAAGCACATGGGCGTCCCGTGAGTCTTTTGACATAGACTAGGTCGCTGATGTTCAAACGTACGATATTTGCTGAAGGAGTCGGGGGGTTGTCCCAGGTGTAAGTGGGTGTAATTGTGTCCAGGTAGGAGCGTAGTTTCCTACCATTAGAAGTTCTGCTGGGCTTTTATTGGTTGTCGCTGCTAGGGTATATGCTGCAAGGTTGAAGTAGTTGGCTAGTTTGTCCTGCATGACTCTTGTCCATTCTGTCTAGGCCCTCTTTAGTGTATCTCTAGAACCATGCGTTCCGCCCTGGCCGTTCGCAGCTGGATGGGCCAGCAAAGTTAGGCATGTCAGATACCCTGGGCAGCCAGATATTGTTCGAATTGCATAGCTCAAATTGGGCCATTATCTGAAACAGTACATAGGTAGCCCATGTGTCGCAAAATAGCTTTGTCTGGCTGTGTTCATTACAGCTTCGTGGTTGTGGAAGCATGAGGTGACTTCGCGAACCAGGTTCGAGTATGCAATCAAGCCACTATGCAAGAAAAGTGTTTCCCTCATTGCCCCAGCGAAGTAATTTTACTCTCGACATGGGCCCTGGGGGTTTCGCCAGTCTCTTATTGGTGCCTGTGGGGTGGTAGCCTCGATTTTTGAGCATCATGGCAGTGTTGCAACCCAGCATTCATGTTCTTTGTCAGCCCTGGCCGATCCAATGTTTTAACTGCCGCTGGCAGGATTTTCTTTTGGAACTATGCCCGGTGTCCCTTGTGCAACATGCAGAAATCTTCCTGGAGACCTGCTAGAATTGGGCCACCCTGTCACCCCATAAAATGCACCTTTTTTCGATAGAACAGTTCGGTTCTGTATGGTACGATGGTTTAAAAGTCTCAGTTTTGTTCTCTCCGCAGCCTTTTACCTACTCCAGTTCAGTATGCATCCTGTCAAGGGGTTTTTGGCTGTGGCTCTCGCGAGTGTCGGCTTGCAGTGCAAGCGTAGCTCCAGGCAGCGTCTCAAGTTGAAATGTTGGAGGTGGTTGGAGGTAGGGTCGCTTACTGTGACAGGCGGCAGGTGGGATGGCTAATTGCGTCGGCATGTGTGATGGCTTTGCCAGGACGTCGTGGCAGACAGTGTGTAGGAGTAGGACCACTCATCAGTTCTAGGTACAGAATTTTCGAGGTTGGCTTGTTTTCCCTGCCAAGATTCCAAGAAGGGTTGTGATTGGTTATTATAGAAAAAGTTCTACGTAAAGGTACTCAATGAATCTTTTTGACTCGGCGATGATTGCGAGGGCTTCTCTGTCGAGTTGATGTAATTGCGTTCCAACTTGGAGACTCTTGAGTAAAAGGGCGACCGTGCTCTCTGCCATCTGGGTAGCTGTGGCGTCAGATGCCCGACTCCCAAAAGGTGAGGCAACTCAACAGGTGACCGTCAAAGGCAGAGGTAATTTGCTAAACTGATGGACGGTGTCTGACGTTAAAGTCTGACACCGTTGGAAGGCTTTCTGTTCCCCGGTGGCCCATGTCCAAGTGGCTTTTTTATCTAGTCAGTCTATGTGGGGGTTCTGCTACTTGTGGCCCATTATGGGCGCGGAATACATTGTAAAAATTTCTGACTATAGGAAGCTTGAAGGTACGGGTTTTGTTCCTGGGTCCCTGGAAGCCTTCACTTTTCTTTTTCAGTGGGTGTGAATGGCTTGTTCATCGATTAAAATAGCCCAAAACTCGACCTGGTTGGTGCTATTCACACTTTATTAATCTTTTTACTTTGAGGCTGATTTTCTAAATCTTGTTAATGACTTCTCTTAATCTGTCTCTAGCTGGTTGGCATTTTTGCTGAGACCAAGTAACAAGTCGTTCGTAAGTAGGGGAATGAAACTTTGATTCCGTTTAGCAGGCATTCCATGAGGCTTGCAACAATGCGCCTGGGGCAATGCTAACCACTGAATTGGGTGATTACACTGTGAATGCCCTCTATGTGTTACTATTAGTCCTGAGTCTCTGCCATAACTGGAATCAAATGGAAGTAAGTATTGTTGATAAGCCCTGTATCGAGGTTCAAGCTTCACAAAAAATTTCCTCCCCTAAGCGAGTTTGCAATAAATGTTGCACTACCGGCACTGGTAGCACTTTGTTGGAGGCCTGGTTCAGTGTTGCTTCATAGTCTCCGCAAATGCGCACTGACCGTTGGCTTCACCGGTGTGATGAAGGGGTTTCCCCACCTGGAATGGGTCGATCTGGCTTAAAATCCCCTTGGGCATTAATTTATTCAGTTGCTCTTAGATTTTGGTTTTAACGCGAAGGGACGCATCTGGCGCTTTAATGGTGGGGGCTATTTTCGCGTCTAGGCTTAAATGAAATTGGGGGTCCTTGGTACTTGCCTAGAGTCCACTCGAAAACATCTTGGGAATTCTGGAGCAGGCTCCTCACTCCAGTTGGTTTGTAGCGATGCGGTTGATTCCGGTCATCCCACGTTCCAGGGTTGAACATTCGATTACCTAATAGGTAGGGCAGTCACAGTCGACGAATGGTCAGATGCAAGATTTCGGCATGGTTTAAATTTGGAAGCTAGAAAGATGTCCAAGCCTACACTGGAATTCAATTTCCCTGAAGTTCTTTTTAACACACTAGTCTTTGTTTCTGTAGTTCTTTTTTAATGTTCGGGTATCAGGCGCCGGATGGTATCCAGGATACATAGATAAGAATGACCCCTGAGTCGACTTCCATCTCGCAGGGTCTCCCTCGATGTCACCTCTATTCGAACCTTCTTTCATTCTCCGCCCTGGCATTGCCGATGGTGACTGTCGGATGGCGTTTCTTCCGTGTACCCGGTTCTCTTGTATGGCTTGATCTATTGCTGGCTTAGTCTTTCCTTCTGTCTGGGGGGAGGGGGGTGTGCTGCATCTTTTTTGGACTGTAGCTCTTTTTGTTGTGGCAGACTCTTTTGATCTGCCCCCCATTATTAAAACCCGCATATTGCGTCGAAGAACATGCATTCACTTGTGCGGGAGATTTCCTCCGCAGCCCGAATTGAAACTACTGCTGAATTTCTCCTCTTTTCATGCCATTTGTTTTATCTGAACGGAGTCTATGGACATCTTCGTCATATCCTTGTAATCACTCTGGGATTTGATGTTTCGTAGTGGACTGTCGCTGTGGGCCGTGTTTCTTTCCTCTCTGCTTCTGTCTCCCTGGTCTTGGTCTTGGTAGGTCTGGAAATGCGTTTCATATTTGCCGCATGGTGGCTGCTGCTCTTTTGCTGCCATTCGCGCGGGCAGCTATGCTCTGCGCAATGGCCTCGGCCACAGTTATGTTCTTTTTGCTGATTCCAGGAGTTTGCTCTGGAAGGGTAGTGTCTTCAGGCCGAGGACACACGCGGTCCCTCATTGCCTCGTTCATGTTCTGGAACCACAGGCTCCTCCAATGTCGGTCTCAAAGCGCTAGCAAAATCTCCTATAGTTAATCTCCTCTGGTCCCTCCTTATAGACTCTGTGGCTTTTTTATTAATTCGAGCCAACCGGTGCATAGTGTGCTGGTAGCATTCGGCGTTCAAGGTCGGACGCTAAGTCAATCTGTCTTGACATCTCTGGGTTTCGCCAGTGCTCATCCATTTAAAAAAATGGCCGTCCAGCAGTGTGTAGGAAGACAGCCTTTTCTTCCTTTGGTCTCAGATTTTCTGTCTTTCCATTTCTATGCTTCTAAGGAATATAGAAAGCGATCGATATATGATTCCAAATCCTCCTCATTCAGATTGATGGTGCAGGGGCGATTGTTACCGTAGCCATCTCTCTCACTCGGTTCGATCGCCCACGTCTTTGGTACGTCAGCCTTCTATCCGAAATCCACTTCGTCACAAGTGTTCCATCTGGAAAGAAGCACGTGGACCGGGTATCAAACAACCAACTATTTTATTTAAACTGGCAAGCAAAAGATGACAGAACATAGTCCCAAGCCGTGCTCTGGCTCGGCTTGTGGCAAATGACAGCTCATTTAATATCCGCCGTTTGGCAGCTTCCCGGATTGTTCTTAATCACCATATCCGTAAAGTGGCCCAATCCGTAAGTGGCCTTTTTGGCCAATCAGAACGAGGGACTTGGAACCTACCAAGTTCCATACAGAACACTTCTAACCAGGTCTTGGTGTGAATATGCCTTTTATTGTTTTTACTTCTTTCTGAGAAACACCATTCTGCCTGTTTCACAGGCTACTTTCAGCTATGGCCACTTGCTGCAGCACGCCCATTCCCTTGCAGCATACACTCAGAATAGTTCCTCTGCATTTGTTTTAGTTATAGGTTTCGTGCACTTTCAAAGGATCCGTGTTCAAAAATAACCTGACTCCAACCTGCAGCCTATTAACTGGGCATATTGGCTAAATCTACTGTCCAGTGCATCTATCTTGAATCTGTCAGACTCTTCTGCATCACACCACATGTTAAGAAAAGCAGTTACTGATTGCTTTTCTGGCCAGAATGTAATGCTCAGAGTGAGAATAACGAAGCCAGGAGAATCCACCAATCAGTTCCATTAATTTCTCCCACACTGCATTGAAACTGTTAGGACAGAGGAAGGACTCAATGATCATGAAAGCAGAGGTGAAATAGGGCTAGATGATCAGGGCAGAATAGTTGATTCCCATATACTTAGTGGTTTGCTCATTGATGCATCTGTCTGGCTGTACACTAATTTAACAATACATTTGAAGTATCCTTAGACATACGAAACAACAATAAATGGACCTAATTATTATAAAATAAATATGTAAATTTACTATAAATAATTGAATGGTTATTGCTTGAAGAAGACAATCTAACAGGCTCACATTCTCACATAAAACACCAGGGACTGCATTAGACCTGATGGTCATGATGTCAACATGTGCTGAATATATCACATAGGATTGTTTCATTACAGAAGGCAGATGGAGGTTCTAGTAATAGGTAGCATCACCAGGTGAAGAGAAAGAGATGATACAGGAAGTAGCTAAAATAGTCGTAGCCATTCTTCCTATGTAATGTAGTTCCAACCTATCTCTGTCTCTGAGGGGTCCTTGGTGGTCTCTGAGCTTGGTTGTTTACTTGCAGACATTTCATTACACAAATTAGCTGGTATTAGGGCTAGAGTAGCACTGATGATGTTAGCTAGTTTGGGTAGTGAAACATTAACAAGAAAACAATCTAGCTCAGAGAAAACTAAGGACCCCTCATTTGAACCCTAAGTTACAAATATTCTCCTTTATATCCAGAGGTGGGATTCTACCGGTTCAAACTGATTCTATAGAACCGGTTGTTATGATTCTGTGCAGTTCAGAGAACCAGCAAATCGTGCCCCTGGCTAGCCCCGGCTCTCTCTGCCTGCCCCTCCCCTCCCTGCCCATCCTTATCATGCATGTGCGACATCGCACACATACCCGACATTGTTGACTGCATTCTTTCCCACCCAGTCACTCCTGAAAGTTTTTTTTTTTCTTCCCAACAATCATCTGTGCTGGGATCCCCCTCATTATCTTACTGCTTTGCCCAGGAAACTTCCCTGAGGCCCAGGGGGGCTGCATGTTCCCCCTCTGCTCCATTTTTTTGCCTTTCTGGGCCTCAGGGAAGCCTTCTGGGAGCAAAAATGCCTCCCCAGGAGGCTTCCCTGAGTCCCAGGAGGCCCAAAAACAGAGCATGGGAGGTTGCTGTGCCATCCCCCTCCACTCATTTTTTAACTTTCTGGGCCTCAGAGAAGCTTCCTGGAAGCAAAAGCGCCCCCCCAGGAGGCTTCCCTGAGGCCCAGGAGGCCCAAAAATGGAGCACGGGGGGTGCTGCAAAAAAAAAGAAGCCACGCCCACCCAGTCACATGGCCATGCCCTACATGCCCTAGCTACACCCACAGAACCAGATGTTAAAAAATTTGAATTCCACCCTGTTTATATCTCTATGCAAATGGTATGCAAATGTATGGTAAGATAATAGCAGGGATTATCTCTCTCTCGCCCCCTCTCCCTCTCTCCCTCACACATATACCACTTAGTCACCTGTTACCCTTCATATGAGATTGGTTTGATTAACTGCATTTATCTAGATTAATACCCTTTGGAGAAATGAGTGATGGAATCAGGTTTTATATATTAATAAAAAAAACTTTTCTTAAAGAGACAGATTTTTCGTCCTAACAACTTACTTTTCAGCAAAGGATCTGCAGATAGATGGATATTTAAATGGACCTATACAGCTGTATTTAGCTGCCAGAGAAAAGCATGGCATTTAATTTGGGTCATAAGACCACGCTCTCTTCAGTCAATCAAAACTCAATTAACACAACTAGTATTATCTAATCAACTAACCTCAACATGGAACATAACCAAATGATTATTACATTTAGAAGCCCAGTGCAAATCTTAACCTTATGAAATCAGAGCCTAGAAAGATCATAGCTGAATAATTCAGTCTTCAACCTTATAATCAGTTTTTAAAAAACAGTCATCATTTTATATTTATTTGTTGACAATTCTTTTCAGCAAAGCAAAACATGAGGTTTACTTTGAATTAGAGATGCATAGATAATAACTTTTTCCATAGATTAGCTAAAACCTCTGGTGGATCTGGATGCCTCACTGACATAGGATTCACAGTCTCTAAACAAAATAAAACAAGTCCGTGTATGTAGAATAAAATAAATAGCCTAGTCAAGGAAAAAAGAGAAGTTGGTCAAATATATTCAATACTGTCATTACACAAACCAAATATAACATTATATACATATTCTTTGTTGATTTATTTGCAGCTCCTATTTAACTGCCAGTGATGAGTTAACAGCATAAAGCCAGTGATGAGTTAACAATATAATAAAAGACTATTGTTTTATTATGTGTGTGTCCAATGCAATTCTGAGTGGTCAAAATTATGGAAAATTATGGACAGGATCTCAAATGTCATTAAGTACAGTTGCTGTTCAGTATAGGTTCTGCTAAAGTAGTTAGCAATTGGAGTGCTGAGTTTGAAATTATCATATTATTTTTTGTCATCAAATAGTAACCTTAGTTCAGGGGTGTCAAACTCACGTCATCACAGTGGTGTCACGTGATGTATTGGGACTTTTTTCCCTCTTCACAATACCGGGCGTGGCCAGCATGTAATGCATCTGGCCCACAGACCAAGAGTTTGACAGCCCTGCCTTAGAAGAAGGTAACAAATTCCACAACTACTATAGAGAAAGACTCACAATGTAGTCATGTAATTAATGCAGCCTTCTGTGTAATCAGTTAATACATATGATAACAATGTTTGCAAAACTTTAAATTAAATAATACAAAATGGGTGTGATATGGCTCTGTTTCCACATTGGTTTGTTTTCCTATTATTGACAATTTAAAAGACCACCTTAAGTCACAGAGATTATTTTAACAATAAATTGAAATCTTTATGAAGGCTGTGATTCTTTTTTTTCCCCAAAAAATTTTGTTGATTTTTTAAAAAACAAACTTATACAAACAAAACACATAACATAAAAACATAAAACATCTTTTTTGAAAGCAGCTTGATCTTGATCTTGATCTCTTTGTACAGACATAAATTCAAATTCATGCTCACTTTTCTATACTGTTCCATATCTTATTACCATTCTATATTTTCTTTTTAGCTTCTCTCTTCTTTTCATTCTCTTAATTCTATTTTATTTATTTCATCTTAATTTAAATCATTATAGTTATATCCTTCAGCTGTCTATAATCTTTTCTTATAACACAAAATTTCTCCTGTAAATAATGACTGGAGTATGGTGCCTTATATCTTTCCTAATTAACTTAAAATAAACAATAACTTTCATTCGGATTCTGCTTAGTAACATTCTGAAGCTACACACTATTTTAAAAAAAGAAAGAAAATTGTAAATATATGAGTATAACATTAAAACAACAATCCCATACCAATTAAACTCTATCATTAAAATTAAATATCATTTAAATCTTAAACATTTTATACATTCCTTTTTCAAACTAAGTATCATGCTTCTATGGACACTGTTATAAATTTTGCCATAGTTCTTTCCCCATTTCAACTTATTATTTATAGAACCATTGTGCAATTAAACATGTTCCATTCCTTCTTAAATCAATTCTCTCATATTTTCATTTCATTTATTTTATCAAAAAAAAGGAGGAGATTTTCCACTAAATTACATTGAATATTTAATCCATTTTATAATCATTATGTTGTTCAAATTTCTAAATTATTTCCATACAAATATCAAGCATTACAGTCCGTATTTCTTTACATAGGTCTTATTTCAAACCCGTTGTACTGTTTCTTGCTCTTTCTTTCCTCTCCCTTTGTCTTCTCCACTCTACCTTTTACCCCCTTGTCTCTTCATCTTATTTCCTCTTCTATATTCCTTTTCTATTGTCATTGTAATATCATTTAAATCTTAAACATTTTAACATTCCTTTTCAAATAGGTATCATGCTTCTATGGGAACACTTATATTTTGCAACAGTTAACTTCCCTGCCCCGACGCCCTCGTTTCAGTCACTTATTATTTTTAAGACATTTTTATACTTTCTAAAAAAATAATTTCCCCATTTTTTCCTTTTCTTTTAAATTCCTGTTCCCTCCCCATATTTCATTTTTCATTTTTTTTGTCAAAAAAAAAAGGAAAAGATTTCATTAAATTACATGATCTTTATCCCATTCTTTAATCATATGTTGGTTTCAAAATTCTTCTAATATTATTTCTAATACAAATACAGCGAATTACAGTCTTAATGTACTTTTGCAGAAATCTCTTTTTCAGTTATATTTTTTACCCATTATCCTCTAAATAAGTTCTGATTTCTTTACATCTTCGTGTATTCAAAAGCCTTTGTGCGAGAGCTTAACTTCTTCCCCTTGGCCCTTTTTTCCAGCATCTCTTTTGTTTGCTTTATTTTGTTCTCTTTTTACTACTATCCACTTCACTCTTTACCTCCGTTGTCTCTCATCATCTTCATTTTGCCTCTTTATATTATCCTTCTTTTTTGCCTGTTGTCTTCCTCTAACCGATTCCATGTTCACTCTACTTCTTCACCTTTATTTTCCTTTCTGTTGTTCATGGTTTGTTTCTATGTGTTAAGAACTCTTCATTCTCCATTCTCTGTCCCCACGATTTGCCCTTCTTTCCAGGACATAAAATGTTACTGTTCATTAAAGATGGCTTTGCTTCTGTTGTCCCAATCTTACATTGGTTCTGATAGTTTTCTGCATAAGTAGAAAGTCGCCATTTCTAAAGAAAAAAGTGAAAATATAGAAGACTCAAATCAAGCAGCGCCCTCTTCCTCTTCGTTCCTTCTTTTATGTATTCATTTTTGAATTCACACCACGTTTCTTCCAGCTTCGACGCACACGCGTTGAGTAATGCCATTTGAGAAATTGTTTCTTATTAAACCACACTCACCCAAAATGTTTTTAAGATCCGTTGCAAATAGTAGTTTCAAAGCAGCGCTCGCCCACCCAAGTCACTAATTAGTCAATACACACAAGCTGTTTGTTTTAACCTTTCTTCTTTTTTCACTTTCTCTTCTGGGTTTGCAGTTTCCAGTGTACAAAGTTCAAATGTAAAATGTATCTCTTTGGAAGTTCTTGGTTACACATTAAGTTTTGACTTTTTAGATATCCAAGCAAGTTTCTCCTCCAGCCAAATTCTACTCTTAATTCTATTTCGCTCTCCCTTCCCAACTTACAGCAAAAAAAAAAAAGTTTTATTCATGATCAAAATCTTTATGTGTCCCCTTTGACTTTAATTTTCCAGTTTATTACTTGCTAATGCCCAAGCAGATTTTTTCCAATTTCTCATTCATCTGCTTCACTGTAAGAGGAAGAGAGTAAGTGCGAGAAAACAAACTTATCCTTGTTCACTTTATTTGCTGCCTCTAGATCTTCTTTGGAGCTAGTATCTTTTTTTATAAGTTTAAATAATTCCAAGGAAATTCTTGAACTTTGCTTCTTATCCCGGTAACCAAAACTTTCACCTCTGAGCTTCCTCCTCACAGTCTTTTCCGATGAGTGACTTACTTTAGTGGGGCCATTTTGCGTCTTTGTGGTGGCCATTTCTGACCGCCGCTCTTACCACCTTTGGAAAAGGGAGTTAAGCCAGCTGGGGAGAGAAGATGCAGCTCCTTTCGAACTCTGCCAGGTTTCCCCTATCTTCAGCTACCTCTATGGGGTGGCTTTAGCCCCAAAACCAGCTGGCTCGGGGCACTCCAGCGGCAAGCGCAAGCAGAAACCATGCACGATTGCGGATTCCTGCTGCCGCTGAAGCCCAGTAAACCGGAAGTGTCTCCAAGGCTGTGGTTCTTTAATACAGTTGAAGCTTAAAGAAAAAATTTGAAACCTTTGTTGTGCTAATTGATTTGAAAAATAGTTTTCCATGCTCTCTCTATACTACAGTACACACACATTTATTTTTTGCCAATTTTGCCATTCATTCTAAATTTCCAGCTTTTAGAAATTTAGTGTAATGGATGCCTATCAATTTGTTCCCTTGCTATATCAATACATGCAGAATATTATTTTTTTTAACATTGAGAGAATAAATGGTATTACAATTGTTACAAATTGTCTCCAAAAACTCCATTACAATGGTATTATTTGATTTCATTGCAAATTTTCAAATAAGAAGCCAATAATTTTTCCATTTCTTTTGCTTTATTCCAAATATGTGTTTCATTTAAAAAAAAAAAAAAAACTATTCACACTCTCTTTAGCATTTTGTCAAAGTGACAAATCAAATCCATAAAGGCCATCATTATTATTTGCATCAAAGCTCAGTTTCAGATTTTTCTTTCCTATAATCAAATTAAACTGCTGTTTATCAGTGCTTTTGCATATATTTCTTCAATTGCCATGTCCTTTCTTGAGATTACTTGATTTAATTGATGTGCTTTAAAGAGGAGAGCCATACTTTTTTATTATTATTTTTTTTACATACTTTTTGGTATTTTCAGTTTTCTTTCAAATAAATTTATATTTTAACTGAAGGAATTTATTCTATTTTATAATACATGTTATTGCTTCATTTGTCTTATTTTGTAATAACTAATGTTTGTTGAAATAATAAATAGGAATTTCTGAAGATAATCTTTACTTTCTGTATGGACCCCTAGCTTGATCCAGGTGCCTATCTGCAAATAGGTTAATTACAAAATCAGACAGATTATTGGTTCTCTCACATTTGGTCGAGCTAACTGTGCATTTGACAAAAGGGTATTGCTACAAAAGGGTTTATTTAGAAGAGAGACAGTGCTCAAAAAGACATTTTTGATCTCTGCAAAGAATTTCTGAAGTTTTGCAACCTCACTTTTTTATTTCACATCTTTAAAATGTTTCTCTATACGTTCTCAATTGCAGCACGAATGAACTACACAAATAAAATAGGGAACTAACTGAGCATGGAGGCCAGCACTAAAAATGTAAATGATTTATACTGAAATGTCATGAAAAACCAAAGTAAACAAAACTGAGAGAGAGATATATCTTTTTGTTACTATTTTTAGATGTATCATCGTGTTAAGGAGTGACTTGCTGAAATCCCTGGACAGAGCCAGAAAAGAGAAATGGTCCAGGACTGTTGAATATTTAAACCTTGCCCACTCTAGCAGGGAAGCCCGGACCTTTATCTGAAAATTGGATTCATCACCCATCCTGTCAAGAATCATTCTACCATCAACAGCTCCACAGCTAATCATCAGGTCTGCATTTCAAGGGCTATAAGATATAAGAAATTCACCAAACAAGTTAGATCTGGACTTAGACTGTTAAAACATAATATTCACCACATGCTTTATACTTACACACATTCACACTAGAAGAAGTGCAGAAGGGCTTGGATTCTTTACAAAATGGTAATGCTGAAGAAATTGATGGCATGTATCCAAAAGTACTGAAGAACTGTGGATCAACAATTAAATATTGGCTTGCCTTCTTTTTCAGTTCCATACTATATCCAATATTCAAGAAAGCTGTCTCTTATATTCAAGAAAACAAAAATTATAGCAATTTTGAAACCAGGGAAAGATCAAACTTTTAGAAAGACTTGTGTTAAACAAAACAGCCTTCGCAGTAGAATCTGTAATTCAAGTAGAACAGGGGTATCACACTCATGTTGTCACAGCAGCATCACATGACATGTTGGGACTTTTTTCCCCTTTGCTAAACCGGGTGGGGGCAGGGCCAGCACATGACGCATCTGGCCCATGGGCTGAGTTTGACACTTCTGAAATAAAACAAGCTGGATTCCATCAGTGAAGTTCCAAAACCATATTTTACAGTGTAATAACTCTTCAAAGTACCTGGGGTAATATTGGAAAGCTCACTAAGCTTCCAACACCTAGAGAAAACAGCTACAAAATTGAAAAGCTATGACAATTTACTGAACCGATTGAATGGAATATCTTCAGGTAGTGCTGTTAATACTCTATATATAACAGCCTTTGCTCTGGTTTATTCCACAGCTGAATATTGTGCTGGTGTGTGACTTAACAGTGTGTGGCTTAACATTACTTATTTACTTAACGGTATCCAAATCTAAATGGTCAATGTTCAACTCCATTAGACAATGTGTGTCATCTGTGGCACATCCCATCCCTGTGTACTGGTTACCAGTATTTAGCAAAATCATACCACCCCAGCTTAGAAGACAACAAGCTCTTGCTCGGCTCTTGTCAAGGATGCTGAACAACAAGCCCTCCCTATTCACCAGGATAATGCACAATCCATCACAAGATTGAAAGCCAAAAACAGCTATTCACTTAATATCTGCTCAGTTTAATTCCATGAATGCCTGGAGACAGGAATGGTCATGATGTCCCACACCTACTGATCATGCAGTTTTTTGTTTTCAAGAGTGACTATAGGGGTCTGTAATCCTTTAACCATTGCAAAGTCTATAAAGCTGGCCTTTGCCACAGAATCCACTAACACTGTAATCCCTTCTTCCTGCCTGTTCCTGTTGGCATATGTGGGAGAACTGTGAATAGTTAGGTGTGATACTGGCTGTCTATGTCGTCCAAATTGGCTTTGAATCTCTTTGAATCTCTTCCGAACATGAATCAGTGATAATAAAATTAGTACATTTGGTCTAGAGTTGTTGAGGTAATTCCCTGTTAGGAGAATGAGCGCATACAGGGAGACGTATTTGAGAGAAGTGTTTGAATAATACACACACAGTATACAGATACACTGTACAGTAAATGTAAGTTTTTACTTCCAGAAAGATTTAAGCAAAGTCCAAAAATAGGCAGTCCAAAGTAATTCATAAGTTAAATCAGTCAGTTTTCAATCCAGGGAAAATCCAGTAATATCAAAGTCCAGTGTCAAAAAACAGTTCAGTATCAGACTTACATTAAATTCCAGTCATATCAGTCAATTAGAAGAAATGGAGCAACAGCAATACTTTCCAACAGAAGGAAAACAAAGATACACTCACACTCTCTTCTGAGACTCAGACTAAAACAACCCAGGTTTCTAGCTCCATCTTATGGCCGTTTGAGAAACCACACCCAATTGCATGCTCTTGCATTCCCTTAAAGAGACAGTATTAAAATGTCTATCCTGGTTTATATATGTCTAACCCAAATACCTGTTTGGTGACTTATATTCCTAACAAGAGTCTGTGGAACCCTTTGTCTAAATGGGATCAGTTTCAATTTGACCATTCAGTCCTTGTCTGAACTGAGCAATTAGAGCTGCCTTACTCTGACCTATGTCTGCTGTGATTAATTTGAATTTTGTTATGTAAAGTCTGATCTTTTGATTACCTTGTTTAAGCTGATGAATTTGGTAGGTCACTGTAACCTCTTATTGGATCTCTGAAGTGGCTCCTGAAGTTAACCATGAAGTTACTCATAATTGAGTCTTTGGTTTCAGTGATGAAGAGTGCCTTTTGAGCTGCTGAGGCTGTCAGTAAATGCACACAAAGGAGATGTGTGGCTGGTGAATTGGAAATTCTGCCATTCAGGTTCACATAAACAAGTCACATTGCGCTTTGAAGGTTCTCATCCTTTCTGATTCTCCTGCAGATCTTTTCGGCAAGCTTCTATGACTTCTCTGTAATACGGTAATGTCGGAGCTACAGTGGTGTGGGCTGCACCAAATCCTACATCTATTGCACTGGTCAGTGCACCATTGGTGACAAATTGCATAATTGTTTCTCCATACTATACTGACAGCATAGAACAATGTCTACAGTTGTTTTGTCAACTGCTGCTCCTGCTTATGGATCACACACCATATGAGTTAACAAGGTAACAGAGTCAGAAGGGATCTTGGAGATCTTCTATTTCAGACCCATTCTCAGATCTCTACAACCATTTCATTTGATATTTTTGTGAGTTGAGAAGTTTAATGTCAGGTCCACACCTGAAGGTTTAATTTAACTGATTTATTACCAAAGCCTATACATAGGAATCTTCTCAACTAATGGTCAGCACCTGGTTAGAGCTAGATAAAGATCAGTGGCAAGGGAGGAAAAGGGGCTGGACTTAGTTTGTGGCTATGTAACAACTCTAAACTGATTCCTCGTTCTTGCTTCTGCCAGTCCTTCTCTTACAGCTTGTTTCTTTTTATGAAAGTGGATAGCATCATTTTGTGGTTTAATCTGCAGATGGCAGTAGACTTAATTATCATTGGGTAGACTAAAGCATCCCTATTCCTAAAGAAAAAATAACATTATTTCCTAATTAGAGCTTCCTCTTAGCTTGATTCATGTATAGTGGTGGTCCAGTAAAAGTCAAGGGAAATTTACCTCCAACAACTTTTGCCTCAGCTAAAAGGAACCGGTTATATAAATCCAAATTCTGAAGATCTTGGGGTGCTGCCAAGGTTTGCTTTCAGCAGTATCCCATGATACTTTCATGGGACACAGAAGATGCCATTTGCAACATTTGACCAGCTGTTCATGTACTCAGCTTCTGAAGGCAAGCAAAATGCTTTTGAATTTTAAAAAATGAATGTTCATAAACATTTTAGCTTCTGTATTCATGAACAGAAATAGATAGATTGATTTTATTTTTGCCACATTTCCTAGCATTCTTTTTATGAGAAGCCCGGAAATTCCCTTTATTTTCAGGCATCTACATTCTCCTTCCTGTTCACCATCTCTTCCTTTAATAGCCTTTGGCTAGATCTCTGCATTCAGCCAGCTGTCAGCTACATTAAGAAATCAAAGAAGAGAAAAGCCACCATATTAAATTATTCCCTCTGTCTCTAAAGAAGTGGCTAACATATCATGTAGGAAATTTATCCTCTAGGCAACTGCATTCATGCTAAAAAGGTGGTGCTAGAATCCTCTTAGCCCTGCAAATCTATTGTGCAATACTTTCAGATGCTCAGGACTAGGCTAACTAAATGATTGCAGATATGAACTACAAATCTCATTGCCTCTCTTTTGAGGTTTACACCCATATGAAGGTTGTTAGTGACCTTAATGGTTAGCAAATATATATATAATGTATATTCAATTTATGTATTATATGTATATATGTTGTGTGTGTGTATATATGTTGTGTGTGTACGGTTCAAGAGTATATATATGTATCAACACAGAATGTGTATATGTGTGTGTGTGTTTGGGTAGCTATTCACTTTCTCTTGAAGAGCAGGCAACAGAATTTCATTTTTAATGTGGGGCAGTGTGCTCACAGTAAAAAAATGACAATAAAAGTTATCTTATCATGTTATTTTATCCAAAGTATATTGTTGTTGTTGTTGTACACAAAAATGACAGTATACATAGCAGACGAGATAACCATGCTGAGTTTCGTATCACAAATCACTAGTCAAACACTTCCCAAGTGTTGAGGACCGCGTGATGTATCGGTGGATTATGCAAGCAGATCCCAGTAAGGTGGCCTTCTGCAGCTGACCAATGGTGATTTTGTCAGCATCAATTGTTTTTAAGTGCTTGCCCAGGTCTTTAGCCACGGCACCCAGTGTGCTGAGTATCACCAGAACCACCTGCACTGGTTTATGCCAGAGTCTCTGCAGTTCAGTTCTCAAGTCTTCATATCTGGTGATGTGATGTTTTCAAGTTGTTTCTCATCGATTCTGCTATCACCAGGTATGGCAATGTCGATGATCCACACTTTTGACATTGCTATTATTATTATTATTATTATTATTATTATTATTATTATTATTATTATCATCATCATCATCATCATCATCATCATCATCATTATCATCATTATCATCATCATCATCATCATCATCATCTGTATGTTGCCTTTATTATTTTTACAAATAATAACTCAAGGTGGAGAACATAGTTTCTGCTTTCGGCCGATTCCACAGTTTTTTTAAAAATATGGCATCATGCAACAAGAATAATAGAGAAAAGACTGCATTTGGTGATTAATTTACTGCACTAATATTGAGTTTTTTATATGACAAGGGCAAAATGGGATGTTGTTTGGAGGACACATGACTGGTTTAAAAACAAACAAACAAACAAAAAGACTCCAGAGTTGAAACACAGCCACTGGAATGCTGCAGAGTTTCTCATAATAGTGACATGGTAGACATTTGGCAAATCTTCTATTTTTCTTTTTTCCTGCAAGTGAGGAAACAACAGATAGAGAAAAGGCTAAAAAGTACTTTCAGGCAAATGGTTCCCACTGCCCTATTCAGGAAAATTTCATTTTATTAAAAAGTTAAAGAAAAGAAAAAATTAGAAAGTTAGCATATTCTTGTTCATAGCTCAGCTTACAAAAACTTTCAAATTCTGTCTCTTCTGCCTCTAGTTAATAAAAAAGGGGAGGGCATTATAAATGCATTGAGATCTAGGACAAACAAATTTAATAAATAATGAAATGAAATGAAATAACACACTTTATCAACATTTCAGGGCAGACAACAAGGCTTTTACTCCAGGGAAAAATGACCACATATGAACTCTTTCAAAGACTGAGAACACAACAATTTTTGAACATTCTCCAGTTCCCAAAAGAATCATATGAACAAGCATCCTCCTTTCTTCCTTAAATCATGCAGCAGTTGGTTCTCCACTATGCAGCAACTTATGTATATGGATATTTGGATTTAAAATCATACAGATTTTATCTTAATGCCTAGTTTTGCCCTGAATTACTGGCAGCGGGCTTCCAAGATTCCAGAAGAGATCTTTATGCCATTGGTACTTTCAAATTGCCTGAACGTATCAAAACAGAACCCATTTTTTATATTTTCTAAATACAAGGTGGAGCGCCTCATATTCATCTAAAGCCTTTTTCAATAGCTGTTGCCTGTCCTGGCTGTGAGCGGCTACATTTTTCTAACCTCTTGTATCTCTAACTGTAAGAATGTCATGAAAAAATTCAGAGTTCAAAGCAATAAAATAGTTCCCCACATTTTTAACTACTAATGTTGACAATTGTCATACATATTTCTAGCTTTTTTGCACAGGCAAAGGAAATGCAGCCCCTCACGGACCTGCCCAGAGTTTCAGGACTTAAATCATGTCACAGATATTTGTATTCTGTTTCTTAAAACCATTACAGCAAATGGGCCAAGGAGGGCTTTCCATTCAACTCCACATCTTTGTTCATTGGATGAGATGACCCCAGATGATTAATCTTTTTCTATTATTGACACAGAGCTTCCAGAAATAATTGAGCTTGCTCCATATGACAACTTGGGACATCAGGGAGATCAGATTTTCCTTCTGTATTACCAGTAAAACCATTCTTGCTTATCTGATTATAACCTGCCTCTGTTTTATGAAATATTTGACTTTTGAGTTTTATGCTGCCAGAGATGTTCTAAAAGAATTAATAGTCTTACTTTGTTCCTGAGATCAGAGACTTGGGATCAGGCTAGAAGACTTGTGAAAGACCTCCAAAGCTCTGGAAGATATTAGCTATTTCAATCAGGTGCCTTGATATAAACTCTATTACTGATTTATATTTCCATAGCTTATTTTAGTTCTTAATGCTGCCTCTCACAGCTCCTATGTCTAGTGGTAAAGGTAAAGGAAAAGGTTCTCCTCGCACATGCATGCTAGTTATTTCCAGCTTTTGAACTGCTAGGTTGGCAGAAGCTGGGACAAGTAATGGGAGCTCAGTATCGAACCACCAAACTGCTGACCTTTCTGTGAATCGACAAGCTTAGATGCTTAAGCACCATCCCACTGCACTTACACGATCAAAGAGATGTAAAACATTAAAGAAAGCTTGCCATCCGTTGGAAAACGCATGCAATCCATTGTGTACTCATGCATACAAAATGTTCTACGCTCTATCCCTCAGCATCCGTCACTGAGATTTCATCCGCGCAAGAAGTTTTGAGCTGCACAAAACTTGTGAGCGGATGAACTTTCCGCCGATACGATGTACATCCGTTGACTATTATGGCAACAAACGTTTCTATGTCCGTTATCACTCCACTTAAACGTCCACTGATCTCTCTCGCATCCTCTGTCCATCCACTCATCATCTCCGCTGCAGCTAAACGAAAGAGGGAGGAAATAAACGGTACATGGAACGTCTACCACACATTAGTAAGCACAGAAATAGAAAAGGATGTAAGCTATGCATCTCGATATAAAGCATTAAATAGGACAAACTTTGTATCTGGGATGTATCTCATATATTTAGGATGTCTGCAGTATGTCTAGAGTATGTAAGGCTCATATAGCGGAACAACATATTTCCATAAAGGGGGAGAAAATCATCTGGATTGCTGGGATGATGGACCCATACACGTCCCACTATGGTTGCATGGAGGTTTATCTATCTCACAACTATCCATATTTATCCCACAAGCATGAAAAGGCTTAACCATTTTTTCAAAGTTTTTCGCCAACACTTTATTAAGTAAAAAAAATGAACCAAAATGTGTTAAGCAAAGATAACCTTTATTAACTTTCTTAGGTAAACTTTATGACTTTATTAAAAAAGCAAAATGAACCAAGTAAAGTGTCTTAAGCAAAGCTCAACTTAACAAGTAAACAACTCAGTCTCTGACAACTATTCTCAGTCATGTCGGAGTCATGTCCATGGTCTCATACTGTTAAACGGGCAGGGACTGTGGAGATGGCTGTGGCTTGAATGCTGGTCTGAGGCACCATTGGGGTGCTTGGCCCCGGGGATGGTGTGTTCAGGAATCTGTCCGCAGAGCTGACTCAGTCCCTGTCAAGGTTGAGAGGTCCTACATCAAGATTGAGTTGTCAGACCAATATTGATGACAGATTGTCCATTGACGGGCTTGTGGTGGGGTGGAGGAAGGAGGAGTGTAGTGGGGCTGTCTGGTCTGCAGCTTGGTGACGAATGGTGCATCTTTGGCCGTTTGATGAACCTGGGCCTGGGACGGGCAAGGTCTGTTTTTGCTTGTGGAAGTCCTCGGTAGTCATAGCCTTGGTAAGTTAGGGCTGTTGAAAGCCGTGGAAGGGCTGTGACATCAGCTTGAGTGGAGAGCAGGCCTGGACTGGGTAGGAGTCAGCTTCAGCTGGCTTGAGGGCTTGTGCGAAGTGCTGTGATCTTCTGCTTCATCACCTGGTACTGAGAGAGAAGTTCTGTGCTGGTCCTTCATTGTGTCCCACTGATCTCCAACTGCACACTGTAGTTCTGGCCTCCAGTCTGCCTCTGTGCGTGCATCCTCTGTGTGAGCTGGGGGGGGGTGGGTTGGCTCTGGTGGTGCTGCTTCTTCCTCCATTTGTGACAGCAGGGTATCATCGCCCCACAGGATTCCTCCAGTCTGCCAGCATGGGGAGTGAAGCTGTCGGGGGGTTTCTCTGCTGTGGGGCCTCTGAAGACACCTGCCTGGACAGGGTACCTGGCTCCTGGCTGGAAGATGACTGGCTGTTCTGTGGGCTGTCGTAGGAGAGGGGTGTCAAGGGGCTGCTCCTCGGTGGCAGATCTCCCCCTCAGGAAACTGCACTTGGCCATGACGTACATCTCCCAGATCTGTGAGCTTGACCAGCGGCCTGCCCGGATTTCTTCAGGTCAGGTTGCCCATAACAGGTGTGCAGTTGTTCCACCATCCCAGAGTACTCTTGCAGTGTACCCTAGGCTCTCTGGCCTGTCTCCTTTTTGGATGTCGCAATAAGAGCCTGTGGCCCTTTCTCAGAAGCTACTCGTTTCTCACTTCAGCCATTCCGAGCACTCAGTCCTCATGGATCCTATGGAACATGGATGTTACTGTTTCCTCTCTCCCCTTTCTCGGTTCCAATGCTTCTCCATCTCTGGCAGGGGCTTCAGCAGGGCCATTACAGGGGCTTGAGGCAGCAAGGGCCTTCAGGGACTTGAAGCAGCAGGGCTTTCAGAGGGCTTGAGCAGCACCAGGCCTTCAAGGCTTTGACAGCAGGGCCTCAGGGCTGAGCAGCAGGCCTTCGGGCTTGGCAGCAGGCTTCAGGGGCTTGAGCACAGGCCTTTCAGCAGCGAGGGCTTTGAGGGCCTTGGGGTGGTCCACCACAGCCAGCACACCAGCAGCAGCAGTTCAGAGTCAGTGCCAGGGGTGGGATGGTGGTTTGTCCTTCTTGCCAGGGCTAGAACGAGTAGGCACGGCTTCCTCTTCTTGCCCTGACTGACGAACCATTGTGTTCCCTGCTACGTATATAGTGGCAGCAAACGTCTTTCCCGTATTGTGACTGCATGCGGCTGCATCCTTTGTATATCTGCAGGAGCTGACGCAATTCATACTCCCTGCATGTGCAGTGAAACTTTGCATATTCCGATACACAATCCATGCGGCATCCGCTAGTTTCCTTTAGGCGTTGTGATCATCGCTTCATCCGCTATGCATCCGCCCCTTCCGCTAATGCATCCACTTCGCAATTCTCCCTGAACCCTTCGATGTGTCATCGCTTCCATCGCTGTCAACACTTAGGCTTCCTATTAACATCTTTTAAACCCACTACATACTACCACGTCATTCTTCTTCCTTTTTCAGTTTGTTTATGGCGAATTTTTTTCCACCCTGGTTTTGAGCAGATGACAATGGATGGAGCCACCCCCAAAATTTTGCTCATCCGCTGTGTCCTTTATCCATACGTTTTACGTCCACTGGCCAGTGGGACCTAGACTTTAGGCACTGAGCCACCATGTCCCCTTGTCTAGTGATACAATGGCCTAAAATGTTTCTTCTGTAAGAACAATAAAAGATATTTTTCCCCCTCATTGCCGCACTGATTTTACCAGAAGTGGTAGAAAAATTTTGGAAATGAGAGGGCATTCAAGAAAGTTTAGGAATGTTGAGTTTAAATCTTCAGTGTTGGTCTAGAATTAGCATTTGACCTTGGCAAATTAGCATTGACATTTATGGTTCTTTACTTATAAGATATTAGTTCTCTCTTTTCAGAAAGGTAAAAAGATGAACAGATTAGTAATAATAACTACTCTTATAAGATCAAATATTTAGTTTTTTTAATTTAAGTTTTGCAAATCAACTCTTATTCAGGTCAACACACCATCTTGTACTGATTTCAACATAACCTGATCCTTTAAAGGAGAGATTAAAAATAGCCATATATGAGTAAGAACATCCATTTACAGGCCATAATTTACTGCTAAATAAGAGAATTGTGCATGAGGTGTGGGGGTGGTTACATAGTGAATCATTTTCTTCAAGGTCAAGTAACAGTTGAATTCAAGTGAAGATTCCAAAAGTTCATGATATTGCCAAAAGTCTATCCGGATGGAGATGGCTTCTTTTCTGGCAAGAGGTTAAAGGTCAAACAACATCCAAAACCATTTACTAAAACATTGTTAAGAATATCACTGATATTAAATGATGGAGGGAGAAACTTGTTTTGGAAAATCAGACATAGCTGTGGCTGTTTCTAGAGTCTCAGTTTATACCTAATTTTAGATATAGACCACTGGGTGGTGGATTATTGTTCCTTCATCTCCACCAACTTCATCTTCTGACCACATGACTCAACATATCTTGGAGAAGATCTTGCTGGGTGGTAAGTGCTGAAAAATTTGATAATTTTCATAATTGCAGATTCAAGGGCACAATTTCACTCTGAGTGGAACAACTTGCTCAGTCACACAAGTTGTGTATGTTTGCTTCCCATATACTGTTGCCATGCTGCTTTTACTCCATGGTTGACTCACTAAGATGAGAATATGGCATTAGCACATTTAGGCTTTGGTATTTATTTCAGCTTTCCAACTACCTAACTCACAATAATCTCGATATGCATGTAACTCAAGCTGGTTCCAGATCTCAAGATGGAACAATGTACCATATTATTTGGACTAATAGATGCACTTCCCTCCCCCAAAAAAGTGGGTAAAAATGCCTGTGAATCTTATAGAGTGAATGTTGCCAAAGCCCCACCCACCCATCAGCCCTCACTCTTTGACCTCTGCCTCCCAGTAATTTGCCTCCTTGCAGCAAACAGCAAATAGCCTGATCAGCTTCAGCACAGCCTGATTTAGCACAAGCAGCTGATTAGCGGTTGGATCAGTTTCCTGGAATACCGGTGATTAGCTGTTCCAGGCTGTGGGGATTGCTACCACCCATCAGTGCCATCTCCAGTCATCACTGCTGCCACCTATTGCCTCTGCATGCCGCATTTTCGGCCTCTGTGCATCCTGTTTTCAGCTTCCATGCACCCCATTTTCACTGCTGCCTATCCCTGCTGCCTGGAATGGGCTGAAAAATGGACGTGCGGAGGCCAAAAATGAGGCATGTGCAAGCTAAAAACGGGATGCGCAGGGGGCAAAAATGGGGTGCACAGAGGCAGCAATAGGTGGCAGCAATGATGGGTGGTGATAACCAGCAGCAATCCCTACAGCCTGGAACAGCTAATTGTCAGTATTCTGGGAGACCAATCCAACTGCCAATCAGCTGCTCATGCTAAATCAGGTTGTGCTGAAGCTGACCAGGCTGTTTGCTGTTTGCTGCATGGAGGCAAAGGCATTTTTTTCTTGTTTTCTTCCCCAAAAGCTAGGTACGTCTTATATTTTGGAGTGTCTTATAGTCTGAAAATGATGGTAAATCAAAACAGATGTTCATTTCTCTGGTACAAAAGCCTGAATTTGATCAGTTCTAAGTCTCCATGAGTTCCAATTTTTCTAGAGCAGCAGCATACTGCAAAGATCACAATAGTATCATCATCATTTAGATCAGGAGTGTCAAACTGGCGGCCCATGGGCCATATGCATCATGTGCAAGTCATGCCCACCCTGGCTCTGCAAAGGCAAAAAAATGTCATGATACATCCCATGACTTCACATGATGTGATCAAGTGTGATCAAGTGTGATCTAGATAAAATGTGAAGAAAGTTACATTCAGTAAGAGACAGATCAATCTTCAAATTAGAGCTTTACAATTAAGCCACCATTAGTCATCCACAATCACAGCATTTTGTAGGTAGAGAAATCTTAGAAATAAAAAGAGAACTTTCATTTATCCATTTGCTCCAAGCAGCTACACATCATCGTCTAACAGCTTGTCCTGAATGATTATGTAACATACTTTTCTCAGTTGCATGAGCTGGCTAGTAGCTAATTTTTCTTTTGAAAAGTCCCACAAATGACAATTTATATTACCACAGCAACCCTAACAATCAAAATCCCTGTATTTAGAAAATGGCATCACCTTTTTTCTTATGAACACCCTGTTTTTTTCTGCATGGACTCCTTTTAATTTGGCACAGGTATTTGGAAACCTATATTTAATCTCTACCCCAGAATTCAAAGGGATATCTCACACTGGACTAATTAGTATAAATCATTTAAGATTATATTCATACAGGTTAGCAGTTCAAAATTAGGGTTGGGCATGTCTATGGTTGCTGACTTTGAGAGCGCAGTTGGCATTTCTCTGACCAATTTATTTGAAACCAGAGCAATACTGTTCTTTTCCATATATATCTGGAGCTTGTAGGCATATTGTTCACCCCTTGGTGAGAACTCTTGGTCTTCTTACCTAAGGTCACCCAGATTAAAACAAACCATGGCATTTCACCATTCAAATGAAAAAAACAAAAAACCCAGATAACTCTATTTTGAATGTTGGTTAGTTTCTCCATCCAAAAGAAAAGGAAGTAGGCAGAATTCTTACCAATTTCACATCTGCTCACTTGCCTTGGGTACTACAGTACAGTAAGCATTAAATAGGAGAAATTTCAAGGATCCTAAAGCAAACAATACAGCTCAGATCCCTTTTGGCTTCATTTTGAAATGTAATTTGTGTAGCCTTTCTTCATTGTTTAATAACTATCTCATGTTCTGTTCCATTCCAGATGCTATAGTAGCATGTAACATGAGTAGAGATACAAAGAAAAGTATCTCATTGCAAAATAGCCAATATGATATGGTGTAATTTTAGGTGCTTTATATGCAATACAATAATGGCAGCAAGGAGATTGGATGTATTCTTTCAAATTGTCACTAGGTTCTCTTTATATGAACCTGGATATGGTATTGTGGCAGAATATTATTTTATTTTCTTTGTATTAGTATAGTGGAGTGGAGAATATGAGATATTTCTTTTTCCAAACAATGAAAGTTTCGCATTAGGGCTGGCATTTTTGTGCTTTCCTTTCCAACCTCTGAAGATAGCTCTAATGGTTCCTTGTCATCTCAAAAAAAAAATGTGTATTAAGTCTTGCAGTGGTAAACATAATCACAGATCAGTTACTATCTGCTTTGGGACAGAGGTGGTATTCAGCAAGTTCTGACTAATTCGAGAGAACTGGTAGTGGAAATTTTGAATAGTTCAGAGACCTGCAAATACCACCTCTGACTGGAGATTTTACATTATCCTTCCCCTGCCACGCCCATCAAGCCACGTCCACAGAACTAGTAGTAAAAATTTTTGAATCCTATCACTGAGCAGGGGTCTTCCAACTTGACAACTCCCAGAATTCCTCCTCCAGTCATGTTAGCTCAGGAATTCTGGGAGTTGAAGTCCACAAGTCTTAAACTTGCTAAGTTTGAAGACCCTTGGATTCGAGAATAAATGTAGTAGTTTAAGCACCTTTAAGAATTGCACCAAAATCATATCCACACATCATATAGACTTTTATTTTAAACCATATCCTACTTTCAAAATTCTGAAACGGATTCTTCTTCCGCGTATTCTACTATTTATTTCCTGCAGCTGCAAATTTAATTCAGTTTTTTCCCCTTATTGTCTGATTACCTAGGAGGAACTATTGTAACACCATATTTCATGGGATAGGCAACTACTCTAGGTCTCCAAAGACCAGACTAAGCCTCGTTCATTCATTCAGACAGCAGGATTCTCTTTCTCTTAGAATTATTTGTGGACAATAATAGAAAGGTTGCTATTCCTTAGATTTAATTATTTTGTACAAAAAGAAAATATCAAGGTTCCAAAGTGGTTTATAAATGCAAGCATTCTCTAAATATGCCTAAAACAATTCATACGTTTTCATCAAATCTATTTTTTGGGGGGGTGGGGTAAATTTTATTTGAGTTTTCACAAAGAAATACCAATAAAACATCTTTTTTGAAAGTAGCGTGATCCCAGGTTACATTTCTTCGTCCAGACACAAATTCAATTTCATGCTCATTTTTATGTTCAATTCCATATTTTCTTACTATTTTACATTTTCTACATAGCTTCTCCCCTCTTTTAATTTTCTTAATTTTATTTTAATTGTCTCATCTTGATTCAAATCCTTATATTTATATTTTTTGTCTGTCCTGTTTCAATTTCATATTATCTTTTTTCATTGAACAAAGTTTCTCCTGTAGTTGCTGATTGGAATATGACACCTTTATATATTTCAGTTTTATCCATTTAACTCTTATTTAAGCTTCAATATATATCTTAAACTTTAACATTCAATATAATACATAACTTCAATTCGGATTCTGCTTGGTACATTTTTAAAATACACACTATATTCTTTAAAAAAGAAAAAAAAAAGGATTATAAATATAACGTAGTTAAAACAATTCC
This sequence comes from Laticauda laticaudata, assembly GCA_004320025.1. Classification (NCBI taxonomy): domain Eukaryota; kingdom Metazoa; phylum Chordata; class Lepidosauria; order Squamata; family Elapidae; genus Laticauda; species Laticauda laticaudata. The sequence goes on from BHFT01017077.1 coordinate 73,222, forward strand.
AATTCCAATCATTTCTATCATTAATATTAATATTCATTAAATCTTAACTTTTACATTACTTTTCATTTAATATCATATTTTCTATGGAAACAGTTATAAGTTTTCCATAATTACTTCCCCCTCTCACTTATATTCTATAAAACATTAACTAATTAAAATGTTCCCGTCCCTTTCTAATTCAATCTCTTCATTTATTTTATTTCATTTACTTTATTAACAACATTTCACAAGATTACAATAGCTATTTATCCCTCATTTTAATCATACATTGTTCAATTTTTAAAATTATTTCTAATACTAATATAACAATACAATCTTACGTACCTTTACAGAATCCCTTTTTCAGTTAAATTTCTCAACCATTATCTCTAATAGGCCGTTTTTTTCTATATCATTTCTGTTCCCTTATAACTTCTTTTCCTTTCTGTCTTCCCCTCTTCTTCCTCTCTCCCCTTTTTATCCCTTGTCTCTCTACCTCTATTACTCTCTTCTGTATTCCCCCTCTTGTTGCTTTCCATATTATACTTATTTTTGAATATTTTTCTTTTTGTTTGTTGTTTTTTGAAGTCTTAAATTCTCCATTCTCTTTCCCCCTTTCCTTTTTCTTCCCACATAGAAATTACTTGTTCATTAAAGATGGCTTCTTCGTCCTAGTCTTCTTGTTTTTGCAGACATTTCTTGTTGTTTCTCATAGTTCCAAATTTCCATTTCTAAGAATTGAAAAACGAAAACAAAAGAGCCTCTCCCGTCTTGTGCTCTAATTTGTATTTTTAAGTTCCATTTTCAATTCATCCAGAAGTAGTGGCATTATAATAAATTTTTAACAACCCCGATTAATTTTAGTCATTCAAATGCAATAACCAAGAGTTCAATGATCACACAAATAATCCAAATACACGCAATCTGTTTCTTTTGTTCTTTTTTTCGCTTTCTCTTCTTGGGGTTCTACTATTTAGTTGCCAAGTTTCGTATAAAATGTATCTTTTAAAAGTCTTATTAAAGTTTTACTGTAGATTCTTTTAATTCCAGGCAGTCTCCTCCTTTTTCCAGATCCTGTCCCTTTTATTCTTTTTCCTTCTTCTCTGTTTAATAAAAAACTTTTTATGTCCAGAAATCTTTATTATCCCCTTGACATTTATTTTATTTTCAGCTTAATTGCCTGTTGTTGTCAAAGCAGATTTTTTTTTTGATTTCTTATTAAGTCTCTTGTTGTTAATTAGGAAAAGGGAGAGAAGGAAAAAAAAAAAGCCAAACCTTTCCCTTTTCATTTTCCTTCACTGCTTCCGAATCTTCTTTTGGGAATGATATTACTTTTTTTTTTAGTTTAAATTCCAGGGTACCTTAGTTGTTGCTTTTTGCAATTTAACCCGGTCAGCCGAACTTTCACTTATTCTTCCTCTGGCAATTCTTTTTCGCGTTGATTCTTCTTTGAGGTGGCCATTTCTGACCACCACTGCAACCGCCTTCGGGAAAGGGAGTAATGGCCAGCTGAGGAGGAGAAATGCGGCTCTCCTCAACCCCATTGGCAGTCTCCCCCCTCTTCACCACCTCTACGGGGTGGCTTAGCCTCGAAACCAGCCGGCTCGGGGCGCTCCAGCGGTGAGCCCAGACCAAAACCGTGCATGATCATGGATTTCTGTCTGTCGCCAAAGAGGCTCAAAATCAGAGGGCCATGAAATCTATATTGTGTGTATCCAGTAAAATGGACTAATAAATATTCTGCACGGATTTTTTGGAACAATGGAGTACAGATACCAGTAATCCTCGATTTGCAACAGATTTACAACAGTTCATTTAGCAAACTAGAAAAAAGTTCTGGCACTGAAAAAAGAAACTTATGACCTTTCCTTACACAACCATTGCAGCATACCCATGGCCACGTGATCAAAATTGGAAATGAGAAACTTGGAAACTGACTTGCATTTATGATAGTTGCAATGTCCCAGGGTCATGAGATCCCCTTTTGTGACCTTCTGAAAAATAAAGTCAATAAGGAAGCCAGATTCACTTAATAACCATATGACAAATTTAACAACTACAGTGATTCACTTAACAACTATGGCAAGAAAGGTCATGGGGAAAATGGGGAAAATTCACTTAACACATGTCTTACTCTGCAACAGAAATTATGGGCTCAGTTGTATTTGTAAGCTCAGGACTTCCTCTAATACATCTTTCATTTCCTGAACAGGAGAAAATGTTTGACACAGAATTTGGGCCACATTTCATTTCAAAACACTGAGAGCACTGTTGATATGTTGAGCCATGCCATAGGACCTCCTGTGCAGAAGATATTTAGGTACAGCCTTTATAACTTCCATTGTGTGCTGTCCAGCCAGTTATAGTTAAAGAGAATTGGATAGTTTGTTAGGAATTGGGAGCTGTCCCCTTAAGGGAGTGCATCATGGTAAATGTTGTAAAGGTATCCTGGAAAATAGAGATCATGTCATGTGGCCATAGAGATCATGTCATGTGGCCACATCTGTAACCCTGATTGGTCACTGAATTGACCCTTGGTGGGTTGGGAGAGGTTTCTTCATTCTTGCCTGAACACAGCCTCATGGTAGCATCTCTACCCCTGGCTTCTACGATATGGGATGAAAGGGATAAGAGATAACCATCTTTTTACCCAGAAAGACAGATATGCAAAGGATTGGACATTAAGAAGAATTTCATCATAACTGTGAGTTAGTGAGGATGCCTGAGGAACCAATTAAAAAAGACTTTGTATGGATTGCTTTGTGGAGTTTATCTATCTGCCTTTGTATAGGCCAGAATACATTGACACTCTTGTCTGTCTCTGACATATGAAACTACCTTAAGCCAATGACACTTTTTTCACCCAAAGACTCATTTCTTTTGAACCAACTTGTTTGATTCCTTGCTTTTCTAGGAAGCTGGAAAAACTACTAGGAGAGAGAACTTGAACAACAGTTGAAAACTTAGGATAAATTAAACAGAAATGGGAAAAGAAAAGCTGAGCCTTGACTTAATTTGTATGCTGCTATCAATTGTTTCAGACTCCCAAAGAGCAAGTATTCTGGCAGTTAGCTATTTCTCCTTTCTTCCTAGAAGATTTCAGCAGAAGATTAGAGTCACTCCTTGTCTTCCAATTGGCTTCTTATCATAATACTTCATCATTTACTATTAGGATATAACTCATAACCTCTCTGCAGTCTTCTAGGAATTACCACAAATGATATAAATGAAGGGGATGGGGTAAATTTGCACTGAAAAGCATTCATAATAAATAATACAGATTTCGAGCCCAACAATGGAGAAATGGCTGCAAAAGTTGATGGAGTTAGCAGTGATAGCTAAATTGACTGCTTTCTTCAGGGGAAAAAATGAAAATACCTTTGTTTTTACCTGGAAACCACTTTTGGAGTTTGAGCTTGAGATAGAAAAAAAATGAAAATTTAATTTTGGGATTTACCAAGTAGATAGATATGGTGTTATGGAAATGGCTAGTTTAAACTACTGTGTAAAACTAAAAAGTTGTGGTTTGATGTTGTACAAAGTTAGTACCCACTCCTCTCCTAGAAGAATGAAATATTTTGGGAAATATTAAAAAATATTAATTATATTTATATTATATTTCCTTAAAGAAGAAACATGCTCTTGGAAAGTAGCTGCCTGCCCCAGCAGATATTTGGTACCCATTAAGAAAGACTGGGCCATCCTATCTACAAAACAAAAAGACCTTCAGCCTCAGGATGATAGGATTAGCCCTCACTCAAGATCCAAACCAGGACAAAAAGACACAATAGGAATTGCCCAACACCCTTTCAGAAACAAGCCTCTTTGTTACATCATCACTCCCCAGTTTCAACCAAACCTGGAAACTCAGACAAACTGACCCCATAGGAATCTGACAACAGCCAATAGAATACATGTTCTTGAACAGGAAGCTCAAGTGTAAAGCATTAGAGAAGGTATAAATGCCCCTCACTCTCAACTCCATGTGTTCAGCTGGACCAGAAGCACAAAGATGTGCTTTTGTTTATCAATAAATAGACTCTCTTTCCAATCAGCCTCCAGCCTCCATTTTGTCTCCAGTGCCTCTCTCCTGGCTTGGAACTGAACCAGATGGAGATTCTTCCAACAATCTTATTATTCTATTCTAAGAAATTCCTTTTCTTTTTTTTCCACACTTTTTCCTTCCTCTATTTCTGCTTCTTTTTGCTTTTGTATTTTTTTGTATGTTATCATAAATTAATAAAATTGTTATAAACAGACAGACACAAATAAATAAATAAATAATGGAGATGTGTGCTTTAAAATTATTTAGGAGAAAAGAAAGTTATGACAGTCACCACTTCTTAAGCACATTCAATCCCATGCTGCACATTTGCAATGACTGCAGCTTTAAGAAGGCTTGGGAGGAGTGACTCTAGTCCTGTTAACCAAATGGCGCCTAAATATACTGTTCTCCAGGATATGGCCACAATAACAGATTACTTAAAGTGGTTTTCAGCTATTCAATGCCCAATATTATGCTTATAACAAAATGCGGAAGTCTAAAATATCTCTGTAATTATGGTAAACACAGACAACAATCACTGAAATTGTAGAGTACCACTCTCTCTCCTTAACCTACAGGCTGTATATAGAAAGCTAAATGAAATAGTTTTTCTTCTCCTGTGTAATTAGATATGTACTACATTCCAGGTGTTGGGAGATTATAGGGAGCTTGCTTTTGCTGGGGGCCAAATTCTAATTCATTTCCTTTCCCAGTTTGTGCTGTTTGTTGCATTTTGAGTAGAAAAACGGAGACATTTTAAGCAAGCCTCACAGACTTCTATCAAATGTGTTTCAATTCAACTTTAGGAGCAAGATGAAAATGTAGTTCCTTGCTGAAAAACATTATAGAACTATACATTAGCTATTAGATTTGACATTCTCATAAATTTCATTCTCATCCTTCTTTCATATATCTAGGATTAAAATGATTATGTTAAAACTGCACTAATTGTAAGAGAAGCAAACATATGTATTTATTTAAAGAAAAACAATGATATCTTCCTTTGTCCTTGATGAGAAACCATCCAAAGGAGCTCAAGCTTAAAAGTGTTCTGGGGTGTATGGGAATAAAAATACAGCTTTTTTGACTGATCCATATCTTTTTCAAGTATTCTGCATGAGCCTTAAAAAGGTTCTTTTTAAGTTTATACTCTTTATATTTGCAATTATACTCTTATAATTGCTATAAAGAGTACATGTATTATTAACGTGGCTATATCTTTAATATATTTGATACAATCACATCTTGTTTTCAAGTTTACCCAGAGCCTGAGTATATGCATGCTTCGTAAAAATCTAACATGTAATTAATTTTAAGGCATGAATCTAAATATTTGTAAAATTAATGTTTGCTATTTGTTTGTCTTTTTTCTTCATTATTTTTTTGTAATTTTTGCTATTTATTATACTTTGTAGTCTATTCTCTTGGCCTGTGCAGTTTCTTCAGAGTATTTTTATTGACGTAAAAAATAGAATTGAAATAAATAAATTGACATCTAGTAGTTTGATTTTTCTTTATTTTTACAGTGAAAATCTTATTTTATATACTTACAAAAAGTTCATTTCAATTTTAATCAGTACATAAAAATAAAAGTCAATAAAATGAATAATAGTTGAGCTGTCAAATTCACTCTGTGCCCTTAACTGCTTTTCTCTAATATCTAGTTCTCAAACTGTTTAAATAGCCTGATGGATGATTAACTATGTTTCACCGGTTTTCATTTTAAAGTTCAGTTCTCTTTAGAAGGAAAAAAATTAAATGTTTCCAAAACATATTTCTGGCTGACTCAAATGTTCATCAAATTCTAATTCCAGAACCATGGTCTTAATATTTAGTTTGCCTCCTTATCTTTAATATATTTTACTGGCTTTGAAGTATGATCTCTCTTTGTAATGCTTTTACAGGCATATTCATGGCTCATTGATTCATCCTTATATTTGGCCATTAACTATCAACTATTCTAGTTTGTCAAAGGTCATGGATTTCATAAAACATTTAGATAAAGGAAGTCACCACATTATAAAAAAGATGTTGAGACTTTAGAAAAAGTGCAGAGAAGAGCAACCAGGATGATTAGGGGACCATATGAAGAACGGTTGTAGGAACTGGGCTTGGCTACTCTGATGAAGATAAGGACTAAGGGAGACATGATAGCAGTGTTCCAATATTTGAGGGGCTGCCACAGAGAGGAAGGGGTCAAGTTATTTTCTAAAGTGCCTGTAGGCCAGACAAGGAATGATGGATGGAAGCTGAACAAGGAGAGATTTAACCTGGAAATAAGGAGGAACTTTCAGACAGTGAAAACAATCAACCAATGGAACAGCTTGCATTTGGAAGTTGTGGGGGCGTCATCACTTGAGACTTTCAAGAAGAGATTGGACTGCCATTTGTTAGAAATGATGTAGGGTCTCCTGCTTGGGTGGGGGGTTAGACTAGATGACCTATAAGACCCCTTCCAACTCTGATTATCTGTTACATCTTACAGCAACTGTGGTAGACATGAAACAATCATCATTATTTTGCAGATGTAAGGAAGCTTTAGTTTTAAACAAAATCAGATTACTGTGGGGTGTTTTTTTTCAGAAATAGTAACCAAGCACTTTATAAATTTTACAAATTCTTTTTCCTCATATTGTTCTCAAAGATGTATTGATCTATATATTAAATGAAATTTTGCCCTTCTGAAAAATCCCATTTAGATGTTGGCACGGTATGGGATCACAGCATGGAACTCAGAATAGTTAGCCTCAGGATATTGGTTTTGAAGATGTAATCAGCAGGGGTGTATTCAAACAAGAATGTAAGGAGCTGAACTTCTGCATTTAATTCAGGAAACTTATTATCTATCAGGAAGAGAGAAAATGGGGGGAAACAACTTTGAACTAGTACTCATAGTCCTCACTCCATTGGTGCTAGGGGCCTATCCTCCATGTTCTTCCTAGCATAGTACTTCATAGCAACAGAGGCTAAGTCTCTCAGTCTTTAACTGAGGCATGGGGAAGGGGCCTAAGTCATCCATTTTAGTTGAACTATGCTTTATGATTCTACCACCATGCCATACTCTTTTGATTAATTCATTATTACTGACAATTTCAGTTTGGTAGTATTATTGAAAACTATGATTGCTGTCCCTGACACAGCATTTCCCCAGCTTTTAGCTTTTTCTATGTTCTGAACCTACTGCATCAACATTTTCATGTAGTCAATTATTTAATGTACAGCAGTATATTTTGAGACCTCCATGTGATTCAGTCTCCTATGCTACAAATACAGACATCAGTGGATGGAAAGGCTAAGCCCTTCACACAGTGTTCAGAGCAAAGCTACATGGCTATTGGCAGGGATAAGAGGCAGGTGAAATCATGCCAAATGAGAAAATTATTACTGTGTATTATTTCTATGATGATGACGTCTACCAACTATTCTACCTAGCTATGAATCCGACTCTTTTCCTGGTTTAAATTTTATTAATGTGTTTATCAAAAACAAACCTGGATAAGATTAGTATATATGTGTGCCTGGTGTTTTCCCCCCCAAAATGATGATTGATGATGATATATTTTGGGATTTATTCTGGGGTGGATGTAAAAAAAAGATAAGATCATTTCAGTAATAAAATTCAGTTTCTGCTACTTTTTACAAGATAGCCAGAAAATATGATCCTTCAGTTTGGACTTTGTGTTTCGTTCTTAGCCAATAAAATTCCAAATAAAACTATATTATTTGAAGGTAACATGAGTCTTTCCAAACAGGCTTACTGATTCCTCATGGTATTTATGAGAGATACATGATGATACAACTCCCACAAGGGGCCATATGCAGCTTGTTCCTTCTCACATCCTACTTTAGCTTTCTATATTCAGATCCATGAATGAGAGGAAGTGGGCAGGATATTGCAAAATCAGCTGATTCCCATTCTGTGTGGGAAGAAGCCTTTGTGTGATCAGTTCCTGCTGTATTTGTGCATGCATGTCAAGATGTTGAGTCCTGCCTGCCTGAGCTATTTTGCAATGAATTGTCCAGTTTGTTTTTTTTTAAAAAAAACCTGTGGTCCAAAAAACATAATTCCATTCCAGCCTAGCAACAGCATTTGAGTCACATGGATACTTCAGCCAGGCTTCCTCTTTGGGGAGATTTATCATTCAATCAACTAGAATGTCAGACTGAAAAAAGAATCAGAGAGGAAGTTTAAGGAGCAGTTTCTTTTTTTAAAAAAAAGTAGCAGCAGCTCTATAAAGTTATTGAATAATAAATTCTATCCACTGTCAGAAAAGAGATCCACAGCTAAATCTACAAAATACATACCAGACTGTTGTGTGTTAATAATTTTTCTTTAGAAACAGAATCCACTAAAAGCAAGATAACTGAACCTCTTGTTCATGAAAATATCTAATTTTGCCCAGGATTTTCCTTGTTACATTTCAAAGCACTCAAAATCTCTTCTGATGGTATGATGCTCTTCTGCAAATCCTTATAATCTGTTTGTGATCTGACATGATTTGTCTTTCATTTATTTATGTTCCATTTATCATGCAGTCCTCCCTACCTAAATTCCCTGCCTCCTTTTATTGTCCAAAGCCTGCCTTGTTAGTGCCAAAATCTAGAATATCACTTTGTTAAATATTGTTATACAGGTGAGGAGTGTTTGGTTTCATCCACTTGTGAAGGGCAGCCCTGAGCAGATATTCTCCTGACCTGAAAAACATTGCTTACTCCTGTGTTATAATGTTCAATAAATCAATCACAATAATATAACATGCCCTTGAATACCACGTGGAAGCTTTCACTAGTCCAGATTTCACTAGTCCTTGATATGCACATATGTTAGCCCTGCTGGGCAGCTGCTAATTTGCTTCAGGGTGCAATATAAGGTGTTGGTTTTAACCTACAAAGTTCTACATCACAAAGATCCTATCTTCCATGATGTCTGATTGGCTGATTTGCATAGAGAGAATTGATATGCTCCAGGTTACTCCAATTAAAAATGCTACCTATCAGTGTTAGATATTAACATACTCACTGCTGATTGGCTGAGTCATGGGAGTGAGAAAAAAAACAGCTGTCACTGTTCGAAGCCGTGGACAGCTCTGATGTTAAAGGAGCTGCCGCAGCTGGAGTTTTCAGTCCTGTAAGAATGAATAAAAGAAGTTGAACAAGCTGAGCGTCCTGAGTCTCTTTGCACCTACAATCCCACACTGGTGATGAAGGTGGGATTCTGAGACGAGACAGGACCAGAAAGCATGTGGCAACTGCACTCCCTACTCCATAGGGAGTAGTACGTCAACTGATTTCACAAGTTCCTGGAAGGGAGCAAACTCCTTATTATTTCCAAACAGAGAAAATGAGCAGTTTTCCTCACACACTGCGATCCCGCAGTGTTTCAAATGGCCAAAGCATTATCAGCACCCAGTGACGTAAAGACGATGCCATGGCTGGGCCTGGAAAGAATCCTGAGGGCACACTATATGGTTCTGGCTTCCTGTTTGATAAAGAGGAATGAATTCTACTGGCAGGACCAGAAGGAAGGAGAGAGCATCAACGATTTCATCGCAAACCTACAAGACATTGCCGGAGCCTGCAAATTCCTCAACACAGATGAAGCGATGAGGGATCGCATAGTGCTGGGACTCTGAGACTTAACGGTGCAGAGCCGCCTCCTAACCAAACCAAAAATAACACTCAAGGAGTCAATTGAGGAAGCATCGGCCGTGGAAGTGTCCCAGAAATCCACCGCCACCATGAGAAAGATGAACAAGCTGCTGCAGCCACCGCCAAAAGAAGCCACCAACATCTACTATGAGGACATCAAGTCACAGAGTCAGACGACGATGATGAAGATGTGCATCAACTCTGATCTGAGCAAGGCCAAAGAAACCAGGATCGAAAGAGGAAGGAATTTTGGTGCACCAGATGCGATGTGAATCACCCACGGTTGGAATGCCATTTGCCAGTGATGCAACTGATGGGGACACATCGCAAGGGCATGCCAAACAATGCAACCCAATAACCAAAGGTAGAGACCAAGCATTCCCCCCTCCCAGAAGAGAACAAACCAAACGGGAACCTGACGAATCCAATTCAGCCGGAACCAAAGAAATGATGAGCCAGCCACCAAGGCAGGCGAGACACACCAGACAGTGACCGTGGGCCACTCCAGCATAACCAGTGCACAGAAACTTTACATCCAAGTGACCAAAGAGGGTAAGCTGTGCCAGATGGAACTGGATTCTGGGTCATACCTGTCGATGGCATCCTGGGGCACCATCAAATAACTGAATCCCAGCATAACCAAAGACCAATTGAAAAAAACAGAGACTGACACTAAAGGACTACCAGAGGAACAAGATTCCTGTCATCAGCATTGGGGATTTCAGAGTGTCATTCAAAAACTATTTGGGATATCTGCCATTAACAATCATTGAACAGGACTGATCTAGCCTGCTGGGGTTAGAATGGTTCCAACTGCTAGGCACCGAAGTCACCGGAATAAACAGCATCACTAAGACCAAGTGGAGGACAGCCTGATGGAGGAGTTCCAGGATGTCTTTGATGGAAAATTGGGCAAGTACTCAGGCTCACCCATCTCCTTTAATCTAGACCTGACCATAGTCCCCATCAGACTAAAAGTGAGGCGGGTCCCATTTGTGCTAAGGCCAAAAATAGACGAGCAACTAGATAAGCTCATCACCCAGGGAATACTAGAACCTACTGACCATGCAAAATGGTCACCCCCATAAAGCCAGATGGGTCAGCACACATCTGTGCTGATTACAAGGCAACTCTGAACTACGCCTTTCAGCAAAGCGCTTACCCTGTCCCAGTGGTACAAAATCTGTTGCACTCCCTAGGGTGTGGAAAGGTCTTTGCAAAGCTCGACCTCGCACAAACCTACCAACAATTACCAGTAGATGCCGAGACAGCAGAAGTCCAGATAACCATGACACACAGAGGGGCATTTAAATGCAAGCGGCTACAATTCAGGATCAGCATAGCCTCAGGGCTATTCCAAAGCCTCATGGAACACCTCCTACATGGGTTAGAAGGGGTGGTGCCCTGCTTTGATGATGTCCTTATTTCAGCTAAGGACAGAGAACAATTACAAAAATGCTAGGGGAAGTGCTAAGCCGTTTCCAAGAGGTGGGGCTAAAAGTGAAAAAAAAATGCCAACTAGCAGCAGACAAAGTAGAATTCCTAGGTTACCTGACAGACCGCAAAGGAATCCACCCCACAAAAAATTAAAAAGCAAAATTAAAGCAATCAAAGAAGCCCCCAGGTCAAAGAACAAAACAGACTTACAAGCCTTCTTGGGACTAATTAACTTTTACAACATATTTTACTGCAGAAGGTACAGTCGTGGAGCCACTACACAGACTGCTTGACAAGAAGGCAGCCTAGGCCTGGGGGCAGAAGGAAGAAGCGACATTCAAAGGAATCAAAACATACTCACATCAGATGATGTATTAATCCCATACTAGCAAAACATTACCACTGATCCTAACATGCAATGCATCACCATTTGGGATTGGCGCAATAATCAGCCACAAACTGTCAAATGGAAAAGAAGTCCCTATAGCATTCTACTCAAAGACATCCAAACCAGAACGAAATTATAGCCAGCTTGGCAAAGAAGTTTTAGTGGCAGTAACCAGAATCAAGTGGTTCCATGAATACATCTACAGAGATTCAACCTGGTAACCAATCACAAGCCACCACTAGGAATCATCACAGGGACCAGACCACTTTGATCATTCTGTTGCCCAGGATGACGAGATGGACAGAGTTCCTAGCCACATATGAATATGACTTAATATACCGACCCAGAAAGGACATAGATCATGCTGACTCACTCAGTCGATGCCCCCTGCCCGATCGGGACAAGGACCCAGCACCATCCACATCCACACTGCTAATACAGTCTCTCGAAATAGCACTGGTGACAGCAGTCGACATTGCGAGAGCAAGCATGAAGGACAAAACCCTGCCATGAATATTGCACTGAGTGGTGAGGGGATGGCCAGAGACAGAGACGGCCGAAGACACCAGACCTTTCAGGAATCGACAAATGGAACTGTCAGTATTAAAAGGATGCATTCTATGGAGTGACCGGGTAATAATTCCAGAAAAACTATGGGAAGACATACTAGACATGCTGCATGCAGGGCATCCGGGAATAGTTAAGATGAAATCCTTGGCAAGAAGCTACGTGTGGTGGCCAGGGATGAATAAAGAGATAGGGGCCTGGGGGGCAACCTGCAAAGCCTGCCAAGAATCCAGGCCAGCACCCCCACAGCACCCAACCACAAATGGGAAATGCCATGAGGAACTTCGTCGAGGGTACACATAGATTTTGCTGAGCCAGTCAAGGGACAAACATTCCTGGTTGTGGTAGGCACATACTCTGAATGGTTGGAGATCAGCATCATGCAGTCCACCACAACCAAAGCAGTAATTAGAACCTTCAGAAAATTATTTGCAACATACAGGTTGCTAAACATAATAGCATCTGACAATGGGCCGCAGTTCACAGCCACTCCATTCGAGGGATTTTTAGTACAGAATGGGATACAACACACCCTATTAGCACCAGGTCACTCCTCCATGAATGGACAATCAGAGAGAATGATGCGATCCATGAAGGAAACCTTAACCAAAATAGGGCCCGGGGACACACAGGCTTAAATAGACAAACTACTAAGCCACCAACACATAACTCCCAGCATGACAAACAACAAGAGCCCCACTGAACTATTGATGGGAAGGAAACTAAGATCACAGCTAGACAGGCTGCATCCCCATTATAACAAAGGCATTCCAGTAAATTCATCCAGCAGATGCCAGATATTCCAAACGGGTGACCCAATATATGCCCAAAACCGAACAGGGGAAGCCAATGGATACCAGCAAGGGTGTCCCAAGTAACAGGCCCCCAATCATACAGGGTTGAAACAGCCGATGGCAGGAGTTGGAGAAGACACATCAACCAACTCAGGGGCCAACAAATAAGAGGAGAAGCAGAAACACCAGGCACACCCAGGGAGGAAAGGCAAGACATCTCCCAACAAAAAAAAATCAAACAGAACAGGCCCTGACAACTAATGAGGCACACCCTCAACAATTAATGATAGCCCCAAACAAAAAGCGAGAACGCATACCTGAAATCCAGCGGTAGGTCAGCATGGCCTGAGAAGAACAGATACAGGAAAGGAGTAAAAGGGCAGCCTCTAGTGGAAATAAAATGGCCACCGTAGCCAGAAAGTTCCAGGAGGTTCCAAGAAGCCATACCAGAGAAACAATAAGTCCCCCCAAACAGTTTGATGACCAGCTGATGACTGACCTGTGTTGGTCAAGTTGCACCGACAAAAGCCCCGCCTACTTACATGACTATGTACGCTAAGTGAAACTGGATTGGGTGAGACTAGACCAGTGGGGAGGGGTGTTAGATATTAGCATATTCACCGCTGATTGATCAAGTTGCAGGAGTGGGAAAACAAACAGCTGTCACTGGTCAAAGCTGCAGACAGCTCTGCTGTAAAAGGAGCTGCCACAGCTGGAGTTTTCTGTCCTGTAAGAACGAATAAAAGAAGTTGAACAAGCTGAGCATCCTGCATCTCTTTGCACCCACAATCCAACAATCAGCAACCAGAAAGTGGGCCTTCTCAGTTGCATTTTCTGTCCTCTGGAGTGTGATTCCCCCTGAGATTTAGATTGCTTCCGCACACTCAGTGCTCGAAAGACCAATAAAGATCTGGCTGTCCTTTCAGCCTTGGGATAGGGTGGTTTGGGGGGCCCTTTGCTAGATGTTAGATGTGAGTGGGGTGTTTTGGTGTTTGCCACGTCGCCATTTTGCCAGGTTGTTATGGTATATTTTAAGTTACCTACAAGCATTTAGAAGCAAGAAACAAGAAACTGAATAAATAAATAAACAAACAAATATAAAAGCAGCAATCACTAAAACTTTATAATGGCCTAACATGTTTGGGTAAATGAATTTATTAGCTGGCCTCTAAAATCCATAAAAATACAAATAAAAAGATGGAGTCAGTGATACAATGTTAATTAGAATACTTTAAAGAAAGCCACACAAAAAGTATTTCTGTCACCATTTATAACCAATGAATCCAGGTGCATTAATGGACTTTTGTTTCTGAATCATATAAAACGAGATGAAGCTTACTGAGCCTATTTCAGTGCATGCATGAAAATTGTTTCTAACATACTGTATCATTCTTCTCTACCAGTTCTCTTGGAATTGTATGATATGTAACAATAGTTTTGTCCACTGCTACCACATTGCTCTGATACAGTGGCTCTTACCAACACTGTTACATAAAATCATCCTGGATCAACTCATGAACAAGCATGATGCAATATTGTTTTCAGACAACTGTCACAGAATCAGATCCCTTGAATTTAGGCATCTTTTTTCTTTGGTGGATCCAGCCTTTATATTTGGAATACCCAAGAAGCCACCAAATCTTTTTTAAAAAAACAAAATAACCACACGGTCATCCTAACTAGAATATTAGTTCATAATTGAGAAAGCTCCACAGAAAGTTTCTTTACTGCTAAACTTCTGTTGACCTGCTTAGAATGAAGTCAGTTTAAGTAAGAATGGGGATAAGACCTATATTTAAAATGTTCTGCCACACCAAGCCCACAATTAGTGAACCCTTTCATTTTAAATGGAATTGAGTGGAAGATTTTCCATAAGGAATATATTGTAGCAGAATCCTCTCTATTTCAAAGTTCTCAGTGATCTCAGTGAGAATTAGTTCTAAGTAAACACATAGAGTGTCATATGCCTTATATAGCTTCTTTGCTCAGAAGGTATACAGTTTTAAACTGACTGAAACTCTGGCTTTACATTTTCAGTGGACATTATGGCAAAGTGTTGATTATATTTTGTCTGTGAAAACCCATCCAGTGTAGAATAGAATTCTTTATTGACCAAGTGGACACACAAGGAATTTGTTTTGGTGCAAATGCTCTCAGTATACATAAAAGAAAAGATACATTCATCAAGAGTCAAGAATCATAAAGTACAACACCTAATAAAAGTCATAGGGTACAATAAGCAATCAAATCATACTAGGAAACAGTCAGTATAAATTAAAAGAATACAAGCGACAAAATTACAGCCATACAGTCACAAGTGGGAGGGGAGATAAGGAATGATGAGATATTTTACAAAGTGTTAAACCATGTCATGGTTCATATATCTATCCTGGTTACTGTACAGCTATGGCACGGCTTTGCACTGGCAAAAACATGTAAAAACCAGTATATTAAACAGAGGTGATGATGGTAGCAGAAGAGAGGATTATTTGGTTGTAAGTTTGTTTATACAACTATTTGTATGCCATCTATTCTCTCAGGTGACCTCGGAATGCTATGACTGGCCATATAGGAGAACTGGCTGCCAAGTGCCAAAAATGGGAATGTGGAATGTGAATGCAGTCATTGGAAGTCACAATGTGTCATAAGTAGCTTAGTTTCCCATCAAAATTTTAAAGAATTCCTAACCAACCTGTTAAGTGAGGAGTATGTGTATATGTAAAGGGAAATTTAAACCTATAAACATATTAAGAATATGATTAATTTCAGTTGAGATTGCTAAATATATATTCACTGTGATTTTGTTTTTTAAAAGTTTACAACAGCATATCAGGTAATTTATCGTATGTGTGTGTAGGACTGCACTTGAAGAGCTCAGATGCATAAAAGAATTCAGGTGCATTTCCATCCTGTGAGTGATATCTATCAAATTACAGAGCAGTGAGGCTTAAGTAAAATACAAGTGCTAGTTTTCATATGTGTATTTCCTTTTAAAATGTGCTAAGTTTGGGGAAAAAAACCCCAGCATTTTCAAAATAGATAAATGAGCAATCCTAACCCACCATTGTTGATAATTACAGGAAGTTTGCTTCTTCTGCATTTATTTAAAACTGTTCATCTACCTCCCTACTTACCTTCTTTATATTTACAGTTCTTTATTTTGCTAGTTTGGTGCTAAGTGCTACATAAACATCTTGCTGAGCAAAGAATGAATTTTTGGATAACTCAAAATAGTAAACTGGAGTGCTGTGTGCTTTTCTTTTTTCTTAATAGTCAGTATAAAGAGTTAACTTTTAACAATGAACAATGATACATTTGTATTCTCATGCTGATATTAATTACTCATAGAGTATAATTTTGACAGAGAAGATGGCCAGGATGTAAAACTTTTAAGGAACAGAAAATAGGAATGTTTGCAAAGAAGGGGAGAATCCAGAGAGACAGAGACACACAGAGAGAAAAACAAAGGGATTAAAAAAGGGGAAATGAAACTGATGTACAAAAATAGCATCAGCAATCAGATGAGCTGTACTACAGTACCATAAACAGAATACTAGTTAATGAATATGTTTAGAAGTCCTAAGTTGGGTTCCCAAAAAGAAGCATCAAATTCAAACACCAGAACAAGATATAACAGGTGATACCTGGCTACTGAATAATCACAGTTTATTTCTTTTTTTTTTTTTGTT
>BHFT01017078.1:0-27793 GCA_004320025.1 Laticauda laticaudata
AAATTCTGTACCTGTCAATAGTGGTGTCCCCCAAGGCAGTGTTCTAGGACCAACTTTCTTCATACTCTACAAAAATGACCTCTGTGATCATATTAAGAGCAACTGCATTCTCTTCACTAATGATGTACAGCTATTCAACACCACAGACAATACAGCTACCCTTCAAAATGGTCAAATAAATGGCAACTTCAAATCTCAACAAATAAATGCTCTGCCTTACATATTGGCAAAAAAAAATCAGAAAATAAATACAAGCTGAATAGTCAAGAACTTGTTGATGATCCAAACTCTGTCAAGGATCTTGGAGTACTCATCTCTGATGATCTAAGTGCTAGATCCCACTGTAATTACATAGCCAAAAAGGCATTAAGAGTTGTTAATCAAATCTTACGTAGCATTTTCTCTGGTAATATTACATTACTAACCAGAGCATACAAAACATTTGCTAGACCAATATCCGAATACAGATCATCAGTCTGGAACCCACATTACGTATCTGATATTAACACAGTTGCAAAAGTCCAGAAATATTTCACAAGAAGAGTTCTCCGCTCCTCTACTCGTTGCAGAATACCTTATGCCACCAAACTTGAAATTCTAGACCTAGAAAATCTAGACCTATGCCGCCTTTGGTTCGATCTAAGTATAGTACATAAAAATCATACATTGCAATGTCCTACCTGTCAATTAATACTTCAGTTTCAACCATAACAACACAAGAGCAAACAATAGATACAAACTCAAGGTTAACCACACCAAACTTGATTTCAGGAAATACAACTTCAGCAACAGAGTAGTCAATGTCTGGAATACTCCACCTGACTCTGTGGTTGCTTCACCAAACCCCAAAAACTTTTACCTTAGACTGTCTACTATTGACCTCACCCCTTTCCTAAGAGGTCTGTAAGGGGCGTGGTATAAGCACACCAACGTGCCTACCGAACCTGTGCTATTGTTTCTTTTATTTTTCTTATATGAATCCATGTATTCATAATTATGTTTTTACTTTTACCTATTATCTTGTAAGCAATTGACAAACCAAATAAAATAAATAAATAAATAATATAGCCACTCATCTTATGTCAAACTCTGGGCAGTTACCAATCAATATTTAGAATAACATCAATAATAATACAACATGATGCAAACATACAAGTTGTCCTTAAGATCAGTGGCGGGATGCTGCTGGTTCGGACTGGTTCAGGCGAATCTGTAGTTCTGATGATCAATTGGCCCCACTCACCTGTCCTTTATTTCCTGCTTTGTAGTTCATCTCAATTGTGTGGCACAGCTGATTCCCCCCCCCACTGTTCTACTTATCATTGCTGACTTGGAAAGTAAGCAGGTGAGCTTCTAAATGGTCCATTTTCAGCACTGCACACAAGTGCCTTAGATGTACATGTGCACAGAGTGCATGCTCACGGAACCGGTTGTTAAACCAGGAGCAACCCACCACTGTTTAAGTTACCACCATTTATTTATTGACAGTTCAAAGTTACAACAGCCTTGGAAAAAGTGATTATGACCTGTTCTCAAAATTAGAACTCTTCCTGGTTATGGCTGGCCAACATTAAACCACTTCAAGTCATGTCAGAGATAAGTGTTGTTTGCCCAAACCTGAAACCTCAGTGCTAAAGCCTCCAGCACTCTTTTCTTAAGTTCCCAGACTATCTTCCAACTACAATTACCAAAAATCACTGGTCTGGTTTCCTGTTGTTTTGAAGCAAATGAAAACAGTAATATAAGCTTCAAAATAGGCTTCTCAAGATTATTTTAAAAGGAAAACCATCCCCAACTGAGAGCAAAATCCATAACATGCTGGCTCTGTCCACTATGTGCCATCACTCTATCCAATGTATGCTTTGTTCTCCAAAAAGAAAGCATGCAAAAAGTTTGCCTGTGTCTATCTTAAACATTTCTGTTCAGGCAAGCAAGGATTAATTGATATCCAGCGCTTCTTGCCTCGAGTTTTTTGCCTCAACTATGCCACATGCTCAAATGTTTCCTTCCCCACTTAAAATCTCGCTTTAATCTCTACCTGTAGTGCCAGTTCTCCCAGATGTTGATTTCCAGAGAACCATCTGGCATGCATCATGCTGTAGTTCCATGTGCATTTTAATGTCTCAGCAATATTCACCTCAAAAACATTCAGGCCAGTGTTATATAGATCCAAAAAAACCTGGGAAAATACTTTTTGATGGACAGAGTGATTGGTTGGCTTCAGTTATTATAAATAGGCTTTAATACCATAATTACTTTCCTTTTCTGGCATCATTAGAAGCCATCCCAATTATAATAACAGCATAGACTCGAACACCATTTTCCCTTAATGAGCCTGACAAACCTACAATGTACCCCCAGTACTGTAAAATACGCTCAAAGTGAATTCAAAAACAGAAGCAGGCATTCTAATGGAATGAAGTTCACAAAAAAAATGAAGGAATATGTGAGCTAAAAAAATCAAAAACTTTGTAAAACTACTGTAGATCCTAACTGATTAGCTCATTGATATAAATAAATGAGCTCAAGGAGAAAGCTTTTAGTGTAAAGCTGCTTCAGTTCACAATGGGGTATCTGTACAATCAAATGATGTCTTGGACATCCACATAACAAAAAATAAAATATAAATCCTGAATGAGGTGAATTAAATTACAAATACTTCCTAATTGCCCACCAATATTCATGGAGTAATATGATTCCTCTCAGCACTTTTGTGAATGCGTATTTCCTTCTGCAACAATACTTGATGGATTCATCTTTTTAAAAATTAACATTACTGTCAAGTGGCTATGAACACTTCAGAATGAAATGCTGAGGCTCCAAAATGAGCAATACAGAAACAATGGATGGTGGAATCTAGCATTCCTCACTACATCAGGAAAACAAAGGCAAATAAGAAAGGGATATTTTACCGATCCAAAAGCACAAAACAGTTCAAAACTATTCACATTATTGCTCTCTGGCTTTTGGGAAAGCTTGAAACAAGATATGTGGGAACCTGGGGTTGACTACAAGGAGGAACTCTGTTATAAATAGCCTTTGTGTGATTATGCTCATGACTCTTTCTCTAAATTCTAAATGTGTATCCTAAAATATTGTATAATGTAACTATGATTGTCCGCCAACTTGTTGCTGTTTGCTTGGCAGGTTTTTATTGTATGTATTTGACACTTACCAACAATATCTCTCCTAGCCTAATTTGCAGCAACATACATTTTAATTAATTAAAAATGAAATAGTACTGTAGCTCGAACACATTACTAGTTTAATATAAATAAAATGTGAATAATATCAAAATTATAAATATTTTTTTACTTATTTCTTAGCTGTACATAGTACTTTATTTCCCGCCAAACAACTCTGCGAGATAGATTGGGTTTAATCTGTGATTGGTTCCAGGACAATGAAAGAGATTTCATAGGGAATGGCTATGTTTAACTCTCTAGGTCTAACCCAAAGCCATCATTGCTTTCTAAGCATCGAAACAATTCAACTTTGCCAAGTCTACCTAAGAACACAAAATGGTATAAACCAAGGCAAAAATAATTCCCACAAAAGTACATTTTTCTACACCACAAATGTAATCAAATGCTTTCTGGGCATTTCTAAACTTCATTTTTCCAGTAACTCATAAATGAAAGTCAGCAGGGATCTCTATAAATGTAGAAATTTTCCCCAGCACAATGTAATCTACCCTGCTGATGACAGATAAATCAAGCTGTATCCTGGCTGACATCATTCTTAAATTCTTAAATGTTAATGAATTCTAAACCAACAAAAACAAAAGGCCATTAGTAAGTTTATTAGGCAGTTCAATGTACTTTTAGTATCATCCCTTAGTTTCAGAACTAAGTACTAGATTTGCATCCATCTAAATGGTGGCTATCAGGTCTAGCCTATTCAGATTCCTGAATGTGGGTTCAGAATCAAATTTTGCATGTACAGTAAAATTGTTATTAGAAATTGTTACCATTCTGCCTGGACAGATTGGGAGCAAAGTCATTTTTTGCTATTATAAACACATTACAATAAAAGTAAAAATTGATCCAAAAAATCTGGAACAAAAAAAATCAATATGGCAATCTCAAAAGTAAGAGCCAGATTTCATAAAGGTGGCAAACCAAGAAAATCCATCCTTTCCATTCAAGTAAGATTTTTTGTTGTTTTCCTGTTTTTCCAATTCAAATGATCATGTTGTAAAGTTCTATCTTGCAAGTTTCTATCAGTTTTATTTGAAATGTGCCACTATGTAATACTTTAATTTTAATCTACATTCATTTCTCACCAAACTTAACCCTCATAAATTAATTGATTTTATTTATAAAGTAGTCATACAACTTCCTTTAGCATTTCAGTTTATCTCAGCACTGGAAATGTCCTCAAGAATCAAAGTAAAGTAATAATTTTAAGGCACTAAGACTCTACTGCTATTGTCCTTTACTTCCAGAGCACTGCAAGAGAAGATAAATGAATTCCTGAGGCAATTTTTTAGTGCAGATGCATTATTTTTCCTATTGTGGGGGAGGTCAGAGATAAAGGAGATATGAGAAAAGAGTAGAATCATGAGAAGGGAGCCAGAGGCAAGAAAGACATAAACAGATGCACATACCAGCATGAAAAAAGATGCCCACCCAAAGATTTTTTTTCTCTTGGGGAAGAAAAACCGAAAGCATGTGTTATTTTCACAGAATTTTAAAAGACCATACAGTGAACAGAAACTCAGTAATATTTTCAATAAGGAATATTAAATCACAGTTGCTTCTTCTGGTTAACCTTTTAACTAGTTAAAGTGGACAGTCTCTCTCTTCACTTTATTAAATACCGCACTGCCGTGACAAACAATTATATAGCTAACCCAAATGCACAAACAATTTTTGTCTATGACTCCAATTCTCTACAGCAAATGGTATTGATCCATAGCCTGATAAGAGTACAACATGTCTGTTTTCTTCCAGAAAAAAAATCAAAATGGACACAAGAACCACTTTAAGAAGAAAGGTCAGAATATTTAATTTCCTAAATACCTGTGTCTGCAGGAAAAGGCTGTAGTTCTCTTTCTCCTAAGGATTTCAAGATCTGATATGACTACAAGGACAGAATGTTATAATAAACAGGTCACTTTGACCAGCTATATTGATCTAAGTAGATATTCCCATTTGCAGCCATTGGCATGGAGTCTCTGGATTGCCTCAATATATACAAAGAGTTCATCTATCATATTGGTTTAGGAAAAAAGTCAAAGTCATTATGACCCTGTACTTGTAACATAGTTAGGCTTCTAAGTCAGCTACTCTAATAGTAGCCACCCATCCTACCAATAGATTAAGGACCCGTTTTAGCCCACAATGACCAATCAAATGTCTCAAGAAGCAAACAAAGAGCACATGAAGGAGAGAAAAAATCCTACATTTCACAGCAGCGAGGAATAAATCAGCTTTAAAACATAAATCTTCAAACTAAGTATGCTATGCCGTCTTCATCTTATCTTGCCGTAAGTTAACCATAAACTGTACAATCAGAGGTGGTATTCAGCAGGTTCTGACCAGTTCTGGAGAACCGGTAGTGGAAATTTTGAATAGTTTGGAGAATTGGCCAATCCCACCTCTGACTGGAGATTTTACAGTATCCTTCCCCTGCCACGCCCACCAAGACATCCCCACCAAGCCACGTCCACAGAACCGGTAGTAAAAAAAATTGAATCCTACCACTGCATACAATGTACTCCTTTATTTATCATAAATCTAATATTATGAATGTAAAGGCCCTGTCACACTGCCCAACGGATGCAAAACGGACACAATGGACGAGAAAAATGTTCCATCCGTTGTCATCCGCTCTCAGAAGGGGCAAAAATTTGCCTAACTGGAGCGGATAACACGGACGCGGGGAGGACGCAGGGCGGATTGAAAGCGGATGCGGAACGGAAGCCCAGCGGACAGCGGATGGAAGCGGATGGGAGCGGATGGCACATCCGCTAGGCTTCCAAGGGACCTACAGTAAAGTGGATGCGGAACGGATTACTCAGCGGATGCAAGAGGCGATGCAGAGCGGATGCACAACGGATGAAGTGGATGCAGAGCGGATGCCAACAAGCGGAGAGCCTAGTGGATGCCGAGCGTTAATTGCGCATGCGGGGAGGAGGCATGTGCGTCAGCCCGCGGATATAACGGAAGCAGCTCGGAAGCAGGTCGCCATTCAGAGGAAAGACCTGCTTCCAGACACATCGACTGCCTTGCCTTGTCCTGCTGCAAGCCTTGCGGCCAGTCTTGCTGCCAGCCCTGCTGTCTGCCTGCCTGCAGCCTTGCTGCCAGCCTCCCTGCCAGCCTTGCTGTCTGCCTGCCTGCCAGCCTTGCTGCCTGCCTGCTGCCAAGCCTTGGTGCCTGCCTCCCTGCCAGCCTTCTGCCACCTGCCTGCCTGCCAGCAAGCCTTGGTGCTCTGCCTGCAAAGCCTTGGTGCCTGCCTGCCTGCCAGCCTTGGTGCTGCCTCCCTGCCAGCTTCCTGCCAGCCTTGGTGCCTGCCTCCCTGCCAGCCAGCACCCCACAACCATGCTGAGCACAAGCAAGCCTCAGCCATCTGCTGCCAGACCTTGCAAGAGGGACAGGGCTACCATCCCGCCCCTGGCCCTCACTCTGGTTCTGCTGGGGCTTCTGCAGCACGGCTCGCTCTTCTGGGGCTGGGCTGTCTGCTGCTTCTGCTTTTTGGAAGGAGCTGATGACAAGCATTCCAGCACCAGCCACCTCCACAGCACCTGGACCCTTCACCCCTGAGACTGAGTGACCAAAGAGGAGTGCCAGAGACTCATTTTTGTTTTATATACTTCTTGTTAATAAAGTCTATTTTTGATTCATACACTTGCTTCGTTTCTTTTTTTAATAAAAGTCTTGCTGGAAACTTTAGAAATGGTTTAAGCCTTTGCATGCTTGTGGGATGGGTTAAGGTAGCAGTGGGATGGGCAGGGATACCTTTGGGATGGGTTAATAGCTGTGGATAGATAAATCCAATGCAAGCATAATGGGACTGTATGGTCCCACCTCTCCAGCTGCCACACCTTTGGCCCTTTATTATCAATAACAATGTAAGCATTGATCCACACATTTGAACATAAACACAACTCTTTTTAAATGCCCTGTTCATTGTAGGCCCACCCAACATACATGGCCCAATCTCATCAGTGTGATGAGACAGGCTGAAGGAAGCATCCATTAAGCATCTATCATCCTGTCTGGCCACTTCACTGCTCCAGCTGGGGAGTTGCACCAGTGTTTCAGGGAGGTTGCGCTGCTTCTTCCCCCTTCACGTGAGGCTCTGTTGGGGCCTTGCACATCCTCAGTGTCTATCAGTGTTTTGCCCTTGCCTCATTCCCCAGGCTCCATGTCCCCATTGCCTTGTTGGAGGTCCACGAGCCTGTTCTGCAAGACTGGGTGGCAGGTGCGCATGAGATTGTGCGAGGATGCAGCAAGCTTCCACGATCCTCCTCACGGTCTCTGGCCGATGCTGCATGGTGTGAGAAGTACCTGGAACCTGTTGGCCAGAATGCCAAAGGCGTTCTCCACCACCCGCCTTGCCCTGGACAGCCTGTAGTTGAAGATCCTCCTCTTCACGGGTGAGGAGTCTGGAAGTGTAGGTCTTCATGAGGTAGGTTGTGAGGGAGAAGGTGTCATCCCCCACGATGAAGTAGGGCACATCTTTGTGTGTCGTTGGGCAGGGGTTCTGGATCTGGGAAGCCCACAATGAGGTTGCGTTCCAGCTCCTCCTTGAGTGGACTGGCTTGTATATCCTGGGCATCTGAAGATGAGCGTTGCCTGAAGCATCGATGTACATGAACTTGTAGTCAGCATCGACCATGGCGAAGAGGATGATGCTGAAAAGGAAGCCCTTGTAATTGAAATAAGTGGACCCCGACTTGGCTGGAGTTTTGGCAGGCCACGTGCTTGCCATCTATGGCTCCAACGGGTGTGGGGAAGTTCCACTTCTGATACCACTGCTCTGCAACTTTTTCCATCCTTCTTCAGTGGAGGGGCACTGGAGGAGCTCCTCCTTGTATTCTTCAATGATGGCCTGCACCACTTCTCTGACCACAATGCTGATGGTGTTGGGTGGCACCCTCCAGCCGTACTGCATGCTCCTGCAGGTGGTCCCTGAGGCCAGGTGGCGCAGAGTGAGTGCCACCTTGAGCCCAGTTCCAGGCTGGGCCGGAAGTTGGTGTTTGCCTTGGTCAACCTGGGTGTCAGGCGTTGCACAACTTCGTCAAACACTGGCTGGAGGCATCCTCATGAAGTTCTGAATGCCCGAATGTCTTCGTTCCTGAGCTCCACCATCAGCTTGTTTGTACAGTCCGTCCTCTGCTCTTCTGGCGAACCATCTTCGTACCCAGACGCTTCTTGGCCACCCTTTTTTCTTCCTGTAGTAGAGTTCACAGAGCCTGTAGATGGCTTCGCACTGTTGCAGAAGGATGGTGGCTGCACAAAAGGACTGTGTTACGATCACGGTGGACCATGACTGGATGCTGTGGAAGAGGAAGAGGCAGATTGAAGGCTGCAGAGGTCTGCAGCAGGGCTGCTGGTCTGAAAGTGGATCCAGATGTGTTGCTCCCCTTTTTATAGGCAGTATAGGTGTCCTTTGCATCCTCTAGGCATCCTCTAGACATCCTTAATATCCGAGATAGGTCCCCTCTGCGGATGTTTTTTTCGTTTTACATGCTTTGTTTCACATGCTGCATCTGCTAGGCACCGTTATGCATCCGTTCCACGTCGTTCTGCTTCCTCCCTGCATCCGAGCGGATGTGAGTTGCGCGGATGCGCGCAGATGCCTAGCGGATATAGTGGATGTGTAACGGATGCAGAACGGATGCAGAACGGATGCCTAGCGGATGCAGAACGGACGAATTGGATACATTTTCCGCGCAAAAGTTTTGAGCAGCTCAAAACTTTTCTGAGCGGATGAAACGTCAATAAACGGATGCTGGACGGATAGAGAGGAAGCAAAATGGAGGCAGTGAGTACATCGCGTTAACCAATGGGCCCCTGGCAACCGCTTTCTTTGTCTGTTTTACATCCTCTTTGCATCCGTTGGTGCAGTGTGACAGGGGCTTAAGAAAAAAAACTGCTTTTGGTACTCTACGTAAATTTATTTATGGCAAAAATGTTAAAAAGCACATCACTCTTTGCATAATTTTATCCATTCTCTTTTGGTTTTTCCTTGTTTGCTTTTATGCCAGCAATTCAACTGACATCTAACTGAATCAAGAACTATGTGGTGGCACAGTGGTTAGAATGCATTATTGCAAACTAATACTGCTGACTGCTAGCTGCCAGCAGTTCGAGTCTCACCAGGCTGAAGTTTCAAGCCTTCCATTCTTCCAAGGTCAGTAAAATGAGGACCCAGATTGTTGGGGGAATTATGCTGACCCTGTAAACCACTTAGAGAGGGGTGTAAAGCACTGTGAAGCGATAAATAAGTCTAAATGCTATTGAGTGCTATTGCTATTGAGAATAGTGTCTTGGTGACATTATCTGGCTTAAAACATGTAAATAGCTTAAAGCATATATCAAAATGGGTTGGAAGAGTTTCCCCACCCCAAACTCTCAATGGTCACCATTATTATCCTCCACTTGAGAACAAATGTGATTATTTTTGCAACATGTGACCTTAAAAATGAAGAATCATATTACTAATGGGAGACAGAATGGTATGTTTCCATCCAAAGAAACTATTTCCACAGACAAAACTTGGGTTTAACCTCTTGTGCATCTCAAAATCTTCCTGAGCTGATTTGAGAGGCACAAAGGAAAGGAGAGATTCCCAATACTTTAACAGAAATTAGCATATTAAATTCTACCCATCTCTTTCAAAAGCTCTATCGCAACAGAATGACGCGCTATCAAATTTCAAAATAAAAATAATAGTGCGGAGGGGGAGAAGTACAGAGAGCACGGTGCTTCTACCTAGCAAACAATGGTTTCTGTCTTGAAGTAGTTGTTTCAGTACTGTGAGTAGATTCTCCGTCTGCTTCTACAAAATGGTCATTCCTGACTTCAGGCAAACAATCTCATGAGGATAGTGCAACAGGTTTAGTTCCCTGCTGTTTATCATTCAGCAGTGCATTTTTCTGCTTGTCTCTTGAAAAATGCCTAAGTATCAACAGGAAAAGCATGCAACCTCTTTATTAGTTTGCAAAATATCAGCCCTTATGCCAGGCAAGGCCATTATCAGTGACTGACATAGTCAAGCACCTGATATGCCAACAAGAGGTCATCATTAATAGGCTCCACTAAGTCCATAAGTGTTCTTCTTCTTTGCCACCTGCTGACTCACTCAGTTCTCCTTTGCATTTACAGGACAGCAATGGCAGCATGTAAAAGCTAGAACACCAGTGTTGATTGGTGGCTCTCTGCCTAATGGGGAAGAACAGTAACGGAGAAGAGGACCAGAAAAAACCTGAAGAAGCCAAGAAAAAAAAACAGATATAGAAGAGATAACTATAAAGAAAGACAAAAAATACAATAAAATTAAATGGTTAAGCCAGGACTGTGAAAGATGGATGGACTGTGAATGGCAGCATTCTGCCCTCTGCCAATGATAGCACATGCCTATCCTTTACTTACACAGAAGGGGCACTACTCAATGGACATGCCCTCTACTCCAGGGCATTTTTGCTGGTGTCCAATTGTACCTAACGTACTGCATGCAACAAGCTGACATTATCCTGTAAAACACGATCATAACTTTCAATAACCAAATGAAGATTGATCAGCACATTCCTGAATCCAATGGGTTCTTTCAACAAAGTTATGGGATCCATTTTCAATCCCTCACTCACCCTTAAATATGCGCCTTTCCTGATTTTAAGCATACTAATAAAAAATCTGTACCCAGGCAAGTAATACTCTTATACCTCAATGGCCATGGCAAAGGAAAGTGTAATTTCTACATTCCAAAGGCATGGAACTGCACACACCTTTGTGCAGTTTCTTGCAAAGAGCCCCAACTGGTTCAGCTTTGCTTTGAAAGGACTATTGACTCAGGTTACATAGCACATTTGTCTACCACAGCAATAAAGATTGAAATTTAACCTCAATATGCATCTATAAATGACACCACCAACAGCGGATCACCTGACTTTCTGGCAGAAAAAGCAATCTGCTCAAACCAAAAGTGCCTGGAGGGATTTCTCTGCAGTGGAAAGCTGCATTGGAAGTTCAAACCAGATTAATGATTCTCAAAGTAGGACCAAAGCCAAAAAAATTATCATTTCTCATTTGCTTGCCCAGTGAGATTGGGGAGCAACCTCTGACTGAGATTTTCTTAGGAAGCTGGCCTATTTATTTTAACCGCACCTCTCCTTGCATTGGGCAGCTTATAAATCATTAATATATAAAATAAAATAAAGCTACAAATGCAATACACCAAACCAAAAAACAAATATCATTTATTAACCATATGCAGCTAGTCCTTATGACCACCATGGAGGCCAAAATTTGTGTTGCTAAGCAAGGCAGTTGAGAAAGACAGTTTTTAAGTGAGTTCTGCCCCCATTTTATGACCTTTCCTGTCATGGTGAATCACTGCACTTTTAAATCAGTAACACAGTTCTTCAGTGAATCTGGCTTCCCAATGACTTCGCTGGTCAGATGGTCACAAAAGGGAACTTGAGATCAAGAACTACCTGTACTTCCCATGAGGGAACTCCACAGTAGTCAAAACTGAAAAGGCGCCATTTTTGTATGGATACTGTACTTTTCTGATGTTCTAGTAACTATTAACCATTTTTTTAAAAAAAATTAAGTTTTCATAATATAAGACTCAGCTAGTTCAAATGCTTTTTGTTGAGTTTTTTCCCCCCAAACCAATATCACCTTTAAGGTGAGTATGTTATGTACAAAAGGATATCTAATGATTAAGTAGCAGAAGAGCAGAATTACATCCTTTGGTACTAGGACATTGTTGAGTGTTGCTAAGTGGAGGGCTCTACCTATGTTCTGTGGCAGACAAATAAGTATTTTGGAAAATCCCTGTTGTTTCTATTTAAATGGCATATCACCACAGTGCGTGCCTATATAATTGACTTGCCTATTATTCACTTTTTGATGGAATAGGAATTATGTAGATTCCAACAGATTACCAAATACTTTCATTCTTATCTAGGTACAATATTAATAGAATGGGAAAGACATGCACAACTACAATTTCTTCCTTCAAAACAGTTTTGTTGATGTACAGACCTATTAAAACAACAGAAGTGTATTTTTAAAGGATAATTTCCAAGAAAGTGAGAGGCAAGGCACACCTTTGCAGACAGTCTGAGGACACAAAGTGCTTACAGAGTAATGACAGCCTTTGTTGGACAGTTCAGGACTAGAGGTGATATTCAGCAGGTTCTGAACAGTTCTGGAGAACCAGTAGTGGAAATTTTGAGTCGTTCAGAGAACCGGCAAATACCACCTCTGACTGGCCCTGCCCCCATCTATTCTCTGCCTCCTGAGTCCCAGCTGATCGGCTGGGTCTTCTTTTGTTGCCCTGCACAGGAGAACGGAGCTGGAAAGCAGGTTAGTGGGTGGGGAGGGATTGGGGTTTTGCAGTAACTTTCCCCCAGGAGTGAGGAGGGAATGGAGATTTTACAGTATCTTTCCCCTGCCACCCCCACCAAACCATGCCCATCAAGCCAAGCCACACCCACCAAGCCATGCCCACAGAACCAGTAGTAAAAAATTTTGAATCCCACCACTGTTCAGGAAAGTAGTTCATATTTATGCTTATACAGACAAACTGCTTATCAATGGCTTTATGAAGAAAACTGTGAGTAGCTTCCCCTGGATGTTTTAGTGAAGTGTCCCTACGAATTCTAGAGCAAATTTCCACCAAACCATCTCCAACACCCATCTTTCTTCATGTGTGTGTTTCATGTGGAGCAAGTTTTGCAAATATCATTCTATCCTTGTGGTAGTGACATCAATTTGAGAGGCCAAAAAAAAGTTAGGATGCAGACTCCAGATCAAAAGAACCAAGAAAGGTTTTTACCTTTTTTCAGGGGTCAGGACGAGGATATACTTTTTTCATCCTTGCTTCCTACTAAGACTGAGTTGATTTCCCAAATGGGTATGGTTCTTCCCCAAGAATTACTTTGCTGTGAGATCATTCTTGATTAGTGGCCTATCAACTGCGGTAGCACAGTGGTTAGAATGCAGAACTGCAGGCTATTTCTGCTGACTGCCAGCTATCTGAAGTTCGGCAGTTCGAATCTCACCAGGCTCAAGGTTGATTCAGCTTTCCATCCTTTCAAGGTCAGTAAAATGAGGACCCATATTGTTGGGGGAAATATGCTGACTCTGTAAATCGCTTAGAGAGAACTGTCAAGTGGTATATAAAAGTTTAAGTGCAAAGTACTTTTGATATCTCCCACTGCCCAAGTAGTAGTACCCTGTGCCTGCCATGGATTTGATTCAAAAATGTTAAGCACTCCATAAACATAACTGCTGTGAACTTTGCTGCTACAACTAGTTCAGTGATACTTTATCTTAGGCATTTGATTTCTTTGGGGAGGGGGGTGTTTCTGGTAAAAGATCCCTTGTAAATACTGTATGAAGATAACGAAGAAGCAAGCTATATCCCTGATTCCCAGAGTAGCTGCTTTACCATCTTACTTGGAAGATAATATCCGGTCTATGTTTGTTAGATTTACAAGTGCCTCTCCAGCTCTCCTTTCTCTCTTGGCATTACTGATTTATAAATCAGAGCTGCTACTTTTATCAATATTAGGCATATGCAGCCACTTCCTGTTCTTCTTGCATAAGAGATAACATCCTGTTCACCAACATAAGAGGGTTCTGTGGGTTTGGCTAGTTCCACCAGCTCCTTATCTCTGTAAAGAAATTTGAAAAGGGCATGCTAAAATCTATGCTGCAACCTGAAGCGATTACAGGTAGTCCTCAACTTAAAACCACAAGTTAGCCCATTTCTGTTGCTATGTGAATTTGCCCCATTTTACGACCTTTCTTGCCACAGTTAAGTGAATCACTGCACTTAAGTTAGTAACGTTGTTAAATGAATCTGGCTTCCCATTTGACTTTGCTTGTCAGAAAGTCGCAAAAGGTGATCACATGATCCTGGGACATTGTAACTGTCATAACTATGAGTCATTTGCCAGGTGTCTGAACTTTGATCACATGACCATGGGGATGCTGCAATGGTCAGAAGTGTGAAAAATGGTCATAAGCCTCTTTTTTCAGTGCTGTTGTAACTTTGAACAGTCATTAAATGAACTGTTTTAACTCAAAGACTACCTCTACTTAAGCAAAACCTTACAATACATTGGGCTAGAACATGTCTGGGGGTTCAGCTTCACACTTAGTAAGTGAAAAATCTGAGAATGAGAAAGTGGCCTTTCTCTCATTCTTTCAGCCCCTCTGCCTCTGATGCTACCAAGATGGATGTCCACCTTCTTCCTGAGCCTTTTCACTACCTCTCGTATCTCTCCCTCTTCTCCAAGTCTTTTTTAGTGTACAAACAATAGTTTGGATAGTCAAATGATGGAGAAGACTACCATTTACTTGATGGGCTTCTGGAAGTTAGGGCAACTGATTCCTTCTATTCCTATCAGACATGAAATAGCTTTTGTGCTCTAGAGATTGGTTCAAGATTACAGATATTTTGGGTCTGAAGTTTCACTGCTCACAAGACTGTGGAAAGAAGGCTTGCTGGGATTCCCATGTTTCACACGAGCAGAGAAGACCTGAGGGAGGCATGCTCCTCCTCTAGTCCTTGAGGTACTATATTAGGTCCAAATAGACCTATGCAAGAGATGCGTATCTCTCCTGTTTCTCTCAGAATTCATCTCCTCTTCTCCAACATACTGCTAGATCTGATGTTCTTCAGTTCCCCTGCTGCTGTTTTGCTAATGGAATAGAAAGGGAACTGATTTAGAGCAGCCAACATTACTGGATGCTACTGCAACACTTTTTCCAGTATCAAAACTATATTGTTTTTTTTGCAGTTCTTGTTGATGGCAAAGTCAATATTAGCTTGACTGCTACAGAGACACCACAGTTGGTGCATTCCAAATTCTTTCCCCAGAGGCCTTGCAATTTGTAGTAGCTGGTAACTATTTCATACGAAAGAAAAGATTCCAAGAAGTCTCCGGATTACCATCTGCCATAGTTGTTCTAGACCAGGGGTGTCAAACACAAGGCCCACAGGCCACATCTGACCCGTGGGGTCATTGTGGAAAATGTAAGGGACCAACCTGCATTGCTTCGGACCAGTCTACCCAATGAGAAGAGGAAACATCGGAGCAGCATGGCATCGGCCCAATCTACCCAGTACTAAGAGGAAAAACACTGTTTGGGGAGTGACCTCAAGCTGGCCATGCGCATCTAGTCAGTTACACCTACCCAGTCAGCCATGCCCAGTGAGTGGCATAAAGTTGGCCGTACCCACCCAGTTGTCCACACCTAGCCAACCCGCCAAGGTCAACCACATCCCTGATACGGCCCTCAATGAAATTGAGTTTGACACCCCTGATCTAGACCATTAGAAGGTTGTTTCAGCTGCAAAATGTTTATCATGGAGCATAGCGATATGGATTCCAAGCAGCCTCCCTATCAGCTGTGGAATCTGTGGACTGCTCAGCCATTCCTGGCTCCAGCTTGATGGCTGCTTCTCTGACTCTCTAACGTTCTGCCCAGTGGTGGATTCAATTTTTTTTACTACCAGTTCGGTGGGCGTGGCTTGGCTTGGTGGGCATGGTGGGGGTGGAAGGGAAAGGATACTGTAAAATCTCCATTCCCATCCCACATCAGGTGAAGGATACTGCAAAATCCCCATTCCCTCCCCATCCCACTAACCTGCTTTCCAGCTCTGCTCTCCTGTGCAGGGCAACAAAAGACCCAGCTGATCAGCTGGGACTCGGGAGGCAGAGAATAGATGGGGGTGGGGCCAGTCAGAGGTGGTATTTGCAGGTTCTCTGAACTACTCAAAATTTCCATTACTGGTTCTCCAGAACTGGTCAGAACCTGCTGAATACCTCCTCTGGTTCTGACACGATATAACCTCAGCCTCAAGAGTGGCCCACCATTTAGCTAGTGTACAGTTGCTGAGGTTATATTCAATCATATGCTGCTTTGCTGTTGGTATCTGGTTGCTTTTCCTACTCTGAACCCTAAAATTTGATATGAGGGGAAAGATTCTGGTTCAAAGCAGAGATAAGGACAAAACAAAGGGGATTCCTCCATTAAACAGGAAAAAATATTAAGACCTGCCTTCCAGCGAGATGTTGGTTTAACTCTTTTCTGTAGGCTCCATTTTCAGTGACCAAGTATAAAACAATTATTAGTGAGCACTGTGTGAGTGGCATGTGAAATTCTATTTATAGCTTGTAAATATATCTGTGAGTCTACAAAGAATTATGTAATATAAACTAATTACACACTCTGTGCAGTATTTACATTATGATAGAAAATGGCCTTATCAGCAGTTATTAACTACCACACTACTCTCAAATCCATTTAAGGTCCTTATTTGCTTTCTTTTACAAATACTCCAGCTTTATATAATAAGTCTCCAAGGACGGGACATAGTAAAGACACCAGAAAGACAAGAGTAGCAACTAATTATGCACTGCATATGAGAATGTATTTGATGAAAATGCATCTCTGTATATAATTTGAAATATGTGCTACCATGTACAAGTTTCGTTCCTTATTAAACATTTTTAAGTTGACCCATAAATATATGCCCTATCACCACTTCTGCATCATTTACTTGCATCAAATGAGATTCAAATGTCTAATGCCTAATTTCTTGCAAAATAGCTACTTATTCCAGCCCCTATCAAAACAAACTAACTGCTTTTTAAATACAAAACTGCAGGTAATCATTCTAGATAGCTTGCTAAAAACTCCCTCAACCTTTAAGATACAAGGTGAGAAATGCTCAGGGTGTCATTTAAACACTGCATTCCATTTGTTATCATGACTCAGCAGTACAGTACCTGGGATTCAATTTCTCCAGGCTTTTCACACCTTTTCTTTTGGAGATTAAGTAGTCTTTCCCCTTGATTTTTTTTATCTCTTAGAAAACAATAAAAAATTTGTTTGCTGTTACTGTGATTAGTTTTGCTTCTTCTGAATATTGGAGCAAAAACCTCTTACACTTGCCGAATTAGTGAATGTTGTTTAACCTTAATCTGTTTTCATATTTATAATTGTTTGGATGTTTGGTATTTAATCTTACTATGTGAGCTGCTCAGAGTCGCCTTGAACCACAAGATGGACAGAACATAATTTTGACAATAAAAGCATAGATTTAGGGATGTGTGGAAATATTGGGCAGTTTTGCCTACCATTTGAATGACTAAGCCACACAATTCTCTCAAAGTTCTCACCAATAACTGCAATCTTCCCTTAGATCTTTCTTCCCCTTTCCATTCAATTGTGTCCCATTCTTGGAGTCTATTTCGGCAAGCACCTGCAATTTTCTTGGCAACGTTTTTCCAGAAATGGATTGTCACTGCCTCCTTCCTAGGGATGAAAATGACTGTCTGGTTCAATGTCCTCCAATGTCAAGCACAAGAAGCCAAGAACGAGGAGAGAGTTCAAAAACAATGTGAATTTATTACATGTTAACACCTTTTAATCAGAGGTGGTATTCAGCAGGTTCTGACCCGTTCTGGAGAACCGATAGCAGAAGTTTTAAGTAGTTTGGAATACCATCTCTGACTGGCCCTGTCCCATCTATTCTCTGCCTCCCGAGTCCCAGCTGATCAGCTGGGTCTTCTTTTGTTGCCCTGCACAGGAGAACGGAGCTGGAAAGTCGGTTAGTGGGGTGGGAATGGGGATTTTGCAGTATCCTTCTCCTGGAGTGGGGTGGGAATGGAGACTTTACAGTATCCTTCCCCTGCCATGCCCACCAAGCCACGCCCACCAAGCCATGCCCACCAAGCCACACCACGCCCACCAGGCCACTCCCACCAAGCCACACCCATAAAACTGGTAGTAAAAATTTTTGAATCCTACCACTGCTTTTAATGAATGGTAACTTATTCTTCATTTATTTTATTTCAATTTGTGGATTTAGATGACATACTTTAAGAACTAAATATACATTTCAGAAACCCCAATTAAATTAGATTAATACTTGTTCAGAATTCCAGAGGCAACTAAAATTGCTTCAGGGAGGGTAAAGTGTTACATTAGTTGTCCTCAACAAAGAATAGGTTTATTGTTTGAAGTAGGTGCCGCGGGACTACAGTAGCAGGGAAAGAAAAATGTTGGATACAACACCATCTCCGGAACTAGCAAAAATGCAATAAAGCAGTTCTTGTTGTTTAATTTTTTTAAAATTCAAACAGGGTGAGATAAATATTAAGCTAGTTTCTATTAGGGCTATGCTTTCCTCTTAACCCACTAGTAATGATGATCTTAACAGAGACTATTTAATTCCTTAGAAGGATGTTCCCCAAGATTTCCTATATTTTCCTGTATTTCCTATATTTTGACTGATTACATTTAGGCTTCAATCTCTCACTTACAGTGGATATAATGCTAGTGTATTAGATTCTTCAAGCTCTGAATTATTCAGCAATGTAGGAAGATTATAAAGCTTATAATAGAGTTTAAGCCTATAAAAACCATGTGCTAAATTGAAGATTGTGCAATCTAGTTAGAATCCCCAAGGTCCACTGCCTGGGAGTGTAAAAAAAAAAAGACACTGATTCAAACAAAATTAGAAGATGATCTACCTCTGCTCAATCCATATGCTGCAATCCATATTAGCTTTGTATTCATTACCCCAATTTAACTCTTCTTTATTCCTATTCTTAATTTAGAAAAATTAGCCTTTTTGTTGTGGCTATGGTTAAACCACTCTATGTTGGAAACACTCTTGATTACAGATCATGAAATAAGTTATCCAATAGATTTTCCGTCTACCTTTGTTTGCCTTGAGCCTATGAAGGAAACGCTACATATTTTATCAAGCGAGGGTAAATGTAGTCCTTTTTCCTGATAAACACTTGTAAATAATTAGTAAGAATAATTCAGGTTTATATTATTATATATTTATATCATTTTATATCATTTTATAATATATATATTATATGTAATTATAGCTGTCATGTTAAATCTTTCAAATATTTTTGAAAGATAAATAATGTCTTAGGCCTTTGCCTAATCATCAGCACTTTTTCAGATGCTTATGTAGCAGTGTTTTTCAACCTCAGCAACTTTAAGATGGGTGGACTTCAACATCCAGAAGTCCCCATCCAGAAATCCACCCATCTTAAAATTGCTTGGGTTGAGAAACATTGGACTATAGAGTTATTAGAATTTCTTAAAGTTAAGATTAAGTTGGGTGCAGCTAATAGGAAAAGATATAGTTATATGGAGTGGAATGTTCTTTATCCCATTGCATGTCTTTTCCTCTTAGATGCACCCAATTTCATCTTAGTTTCAATCAGCTCCATATATAGATTATGTGTGTATGTATGCATGTGTATGCACACCTTCAAGTCAGTGTTTTCTCTTGGCAATTGCCTGGACTATTTTGTGCAGTTTTCGTGGCAACAATTATAGGAATCATTTTGTCAATCCTAGGGCTGAGAGTACAGGCCCAAGTCACCTAACTGCTTTGTGCTTAAGATGGGGCTAGAACTCACAGTTTCCCAGTTTCTCATCTGATGTCTTAACCACATCATGAAACTGGCGGCCCAAGAATTTGAAGCAGAAATTGAAACAGTCATATGACTATAAATGCTTTAGCATATCCTCAGATTCTTCCCATTGATAGATTTTTACCTTCTATTAAAATTCATATTTGAGAAAATATTTAGAGTAGCTGTATTTGAAACCACCACCACTAAAACATAATTGAACAACCAAGCTCCCCACCACAGAATGACAGCAGACTTAAGAAAGCAAGGTTACTGGAAATCTCTTAACTGTTCTTTCTTGCAATCTTTTTAAAAATAATAAATACATAAATTTAATCTAGCATGCTTTTAATATTCATTATTCAAAGGAGAAATTAAACAAAATCAGAACTAAAGAGCAGTATGTTATGTTAATATGTCCCAGAATTTAATATGTATGACTACTGAATAAACATTTATAAACTGTCATTAAAAGGCCAAATATTAAGTGGCTGTTTAATGTGATGTCAACAGACTGGTGAAAGTTTTTCAGCCTGCCTTTCCTCCATTTGTACCTAATGTGAGATCACATTGGAAATTGATAAAATATCTTGACTATATTCCTGTCCCAAGGTGCATTTCCTCCATTAACATTACAACATTTACTAATCATCATGCAGAAAAATGAGACAAATTGATCAATGTTCATCATATATCACTGGAATCTAATTACAAAAGTAGAAATTTAACAAGACATGCAATTTAAACAATAATGCTTACTTGAGATTTCATCTTCAGCGTAAAAAATTAATCATGCGTGATTTTACCAGGAAACATTCATTTAATGATGCAATATTATCTTTCTTCCTACTACCTACCTTCCAACCAATTGGGGATCTGAGTATTCTTTGTTAATTTCTTCATCTTTGACTATTTAAAGCAGGAGTAGGGAACTATGGCCCTTTTATGATTTGTAGACTTCAACTCCCAGAATTGGCTCAGGAATTCTGGAAGTTGAAGTCTACAAGTCATAAAGGGGCCATAGTTCCCCACCACTGATTTAAAGTATGTATAAACTAAACCATGAGATAAAGAACTGGAATTAGACAATTTGCTAATTTACTAGATACTCTTGGAAAGACTATAAGTGAGGATAAAGTACAAATGGCTTGGGGGAGAATATATTAGTAAAAATTAGCTTTTAAAATTTGATGGGAAGCTTTGTTATCAGATGAATGAGTAAACTCAATATTTTGCAAGTTTAAAATCAAAGATCAAATTAACAGAACTTTTATGAACTCCAATAAAAAACTGTAAAAGGTACATTAAAATGCTAATCAACGTAAAATATTTTCATGTCACTACAATTTCCAAAATAAATTTCCAGTTAAATGTTATTTTGCCAGACTATATCAGTTTCTAGAAAACATTTCTTTATTTGTCAATACAACAACCTCTGAAAAATTACATAAAAAGATCAACAGTGAGCAGTTCGTGCTAAAAAATAAAATTCCTAATAATACTTAACCCCATTAATAAGTCAACTTTTAAGAAAACCCAAGCAAATATAATAAATACTGCATCCATCAATTCAAGATTCTATTTTTAAAGCGATATGATTAAAATGCAGAAAAAGAGATCTTGGACACAATAACATGAGTCACCTCAGCAAGATGAGCTGCATAGAAGTTTAATAAATATATAAAATAAACATGGCCATTTTAAATGTATCAATCCTTGAGAAAACAGAATAATGAAAAATAATCTACCATTTCCTGCATTTAATTTTGTCACAGTAATAAGGCTGGTTTCCCTTACTCTTTTATGTGGACAAAGTGGTTGATGAATGCACCAAGAAAACAACCAGTGATCAATTCCCATACTGTGAGGAGGAGCAGGTTTGGGAAAATAAGAGAGGATGCTTTGAATGGTATACATCATCAGTGCTAGTAAGGATGCTGTCAGTTTATGTTCTAGTATCTTGCCTATTTATGTGGGTGGGGGCAGTCTTAGAGATTCTTTGGTACTCTGACAAATCAGCCATCAGCAGACACATAGACATTGACAGGAAAAGAGACAATCAACCAGCCCAAAAGAGGAAAAGACTCCAGAACCTCTCACCAGTAATCAGCACTCAGATCAGCATAGATTAACCCCAAGGTTAACCTCAGACCAACAATCAAGAAATTACCAAAGAGCCATCAGTAAACAGTCCAACCAAAGAATCTTTAAGACCATCCCACTCCCACACAGATAGGAAAGACATACCAGAATATAAATTGACAGCAAACAGCACTCCTTACTTGCACAGATGTTGTTACCTAGTTAGGATAATCAAACATCTGCAAAAAAAAAAAAAAAAAAACTCAGAGAGCACCAAGGACCCCTTCCCCATGTCCAAAAATATCACTGGTTGCTGATGAAGAGTACAATGCAAGATGAAGTAGGAGTGAGTACTTAATATAGGCACTCTTCAACCTATGACAATCCATTTAGTGATAGTTTGAAGTTATGCTGGACCTGAAAAAGGAGACTTATGACATGGATTTGAAGTTCTAATGGTTGGGGACCATTTCTGTATATGTAATTGTATTATTACTGTGTTATGTGAAAAATATGTCAACCCAGTCATTGCACTGTCCACAAAAAATGTTGATTGTTAAAGAAAAACTGTAAATAAAACATATACAAAAAAAACAAAAAAAATCTGGTAAAAATACAGGCAGCGAAAACTTCTTGTTAGCAGAAGTAGCTAGCAGAACATTGTGCTTTTCCCCAGGTTTTAAATCAACCTTTAATCACTCTTCAAACCGCTCCGCTCAACCTCCAGACGGTCAATTGTAACCATTGAGGATCCGGATGTTGAAGAGGCCCCTGAGTTAATGAGATTCTGTCTGACGGAATTCTCAGGGGGGGCTACTGAGAGACTGCGGAGGTCCGCGAACCATGGCCGTCTGGGCCAATAAGGCGCTACTAGGAGTAATTCCGCTCTCTCGTCTAGTAACTTCTGGATGACTTTGGGACCAGCGGAAGTGGAGGGAAGGCATACAGAGCCCCGGGGGCCAACGGCAGTGGAGCGAGTTGTAATTCTCCGCCCCTTGGATGGGTACCTGGAAAAGAATCTCGGAGCTGAGTGTTGAGAGGGGAAGCAAATAGGTCTACAACTGGCTGACCAAATGACCGTGTCGCTTCTTGGAACAGGAATGGGTGAAGGTGCTACTCTGACTGATCTATGGTGGCCCTGCTTAGCCAGTCTGTATTCGACAGACCCGAAATGTGTTCTGCTTTGATGGAAAATATGTTGTTCTCCGCCCAGCGACAGAGGTGCTCCGCTTCCCACATTAGCTGCTTCGATTGTGTGCCCCGCTTGTTTATGGAGTTTTGGCTGTTACATTGTCTGTCAGTATCAGTATGTGCTGACCGCGTACCTGGGGGAAGAAAATTCGAAGGGCCAGGTGTACTGCGCGAAGTTCCAGCTAGTTTATACTGGCATGACTGTTCTATGTCGACCATCGGCCTTGGGTTGTGAGTGACTGAATGTGAGCTCCCCATCCGAACAGACTGGCATCTGTGGTGATGGTGAGCCTTTGTGGTTCCTTGAAGAGACAGCCTCGTGTTGATAACCGGTTTGGACCACCAGAGGAGAGACTTGAGAACTTGGGCGGGACCCTGACTTTTGTGTTTGGAGTTGCTTCTGGCTGGATCGCTGGTACGGTAGCAGGAACCACTGGAGGGATCTAGTGTGAAGGCGAGCCCAAGGAATAACAGAAATACATGAGATCATTTTGCCCAACAATTTGGATAAATCCATCAGGGACACCTCTTAAGCGCCCTGATCTCCTTAACCAATTTTTGAATTGCTATTTAGTCTATCTGGTGACAGATAAACCTTGCTTCCACCGTATAGATGATCGTCCCTAAATGGATTATCCGAGTCAATGGTGTTAATTGACTCTTCTTTCATTTATTAAGAAGCCATGCTCTTGTAGGGATAGTAATGTGTTCTGAGTGTCTATGACTGCCTGAGGGGCGGAAGGAGATAAAATCAAAATATCATCAGATAACACTGGAGGCGTACTGGAATGTTCCTGAGGTGGGCAGCTAGCGCTGCGAGGACCTTGCTGAAGGTCCTGGGGGCAGAGGCCAATCCAAATGAAAGGGCCACATTTTCAAAGTGGTGGTTATTGTAGCAAAATCTCAGAAACCTATAATGGGAGGGCCGATAGCAATGTGCAGGGACGCCTCCGTCAAGTCTGTGGATGTGAGCACGTCCCCTTTCTGATGCCCTGCAATATTGGAGGGTATGCATTTTAAATTTGCAATATACTAAGAAACGGTTGAGACGTTTCAAATCTAGTATCGCTCTCACCCCCCTGAATTTTTGGCACAACGAAAAGATGTGAATAAAAACCCTGGCCTTGTTGGCTGGTCACTACTGGTTGGATGGCTCGTATATCCAGTAGGTGTTGGATAGCAGAATCCATGAGATTACGCTTTGACCGGGTCCCTGGAAGGAGGGTATGACATGAAGGAATTTGGGGGAGTGGATCTAAAACTCCAGTGTGAGTCCAAATCTAACCGTATCTCTGACCCAGCGTCAGAGGTAGATGAGTCCATTGGTCAGCGAATAACTTAAGATGACGCCAATGGGAATTGGGTCCTGGGAGTTATCTTGGTCGCCAAAAGGACCTGTTCCCTGTTCCCCCGAAAGGATCTTTTGGATTGACCACCCCTTCTACTTCTATCCACTGAGTCGGACCTATCTGGTTGTTGTCCTGGTCTAACTGCTGGGGGTCTCTGTGTATCTGGAAGAGAAGGATCCTGATAGAAAAGATCGAGAGGATCCCCTCCAAAAGGACTGGGGGCTTCTGAATCTGACTTCTGAAAAAGAAGCGGAGAATTTTCTTCTTGTTGCGTGTTTCAATTAGTAGTGGATCCAGAGAAGGACCAAACAATCTTATCTCCCGCAATGGGGGAGGATGCCACGCTTGGATTTGTGTTTTGAAGTCGGCTTGCCAGTGTTTAACCATAGCAAGCGACGCACTGTGATATGCGAGGTAATGGCCCTTGCTGAAAATTTAACTGATGATAGGTAGCATCGGCAAAGAGAATTCAGCAGCTGCCGTAAGTTTAGCGATGTCTTGGTGCGCCCTGATGTTAGAGAAGGAACATGTTTGTTCAAAAGACGAAGCCATCTTAAGAGACGGCTGCGTGAAGGAGCGGCGTGGCTGATCTTGATCGCCCACACTCAGACTGATGAGCTCTGCGTAGGGCTAGCTCGGCCGTTTTTCCTCCAGCTTTAAGGCTCCAGTGCCTCACTGGGAATAAAGGGGGACACTAAAGCCACTATGGGCTCATCTACCTCGGGAGTCCCAGTAACTTTGCAAAATCAGGGTCCAAGTTGAGGAATTTCCTATCCTGTCCAGTTGGGGAGGGAAGTAACTTCTGCAGCAGCCCACTGCTTCTGCACAGGGTCTGAAAATATGGTGGGACTGGAATTACCTCTGCTTCAACTACCGGTTGGTTGAAGATCATGTCCTCTGGTCCTCCCTGAAGGGTCAGGTGTGTCAGAAGGTTTTGGCTTGTTTTAGGCCTGCAATATTCTTTGCCTTAAACAAGAGAGATTTGAAAAGCTGTGGCTGAAATAAGCCTGTAAAAGCAGGCTGGTCAGGAATAAGACCTTCATCCTCAGACATTTCCCTTCTAAGGGGTCTGCTCTGACAGGGGCTCGCTATCATTAATTGATCCACTTCAGACTCGGCCATTTGAAAGATTTGATCTACTTCCTCCTCCTCCTCTCGGCTCTTGGAGAGGGGTCTCTCTGTAGTGTACCTGGGACTGGTGTTGTTTCTGACCTGGTCAGTGACCTCAAGTTGGTTGGGCTTTTGGTCGAGTAGCTATAGGGTAAGTCTGGACATGTCACGCGTGTTGAAGCCCC
The DNA here is from genome assembly GCA_004320025.1 of Laticauda laticaudata. Lineage (NCBI taxonomy): Eukaryota > Metazoa > Chordata > Lepidosauria > Squamata > Elapidae > Laticauda > Laticauda laticaudata. The sequence goes on from BHFT01017078.1 coordinate 25,560, forward strand.
GTGCAATTCCCTTGGCGAATAGCCATCTCCATCCAGGCTTTCATCCTCTCTGGAACCTCCTCAATGAAGCTGTCACCCCTGGCGAAAACAGCGGCTGTCGGAGTGAATGTGGCTTTCAGGGACCCGTCTGGTTGGTGTTCCAGACACTTGGGCCTGTTGTCCTTGTGGAGTTAAGCTGCGCCTGGATTGAAAGGGAGAGATCTAGAGAGGCGGAAGTGTGAAGAAACTGACAGACTGGAAGGAGAGGGCACCTGAGATCAGCGTGGACTCTCGAGAATGCTGTCTATTTGCTTTTGTAAGGCCTTATGGCGCCTTAAGGCGTCCTTTTGAGCTCTTTAATTTCCCACTGTGTTTAGATTTGGCTTTTTCTCTTCAAGCAAGGTGCCTGAGAGGTGCTACCATCTGCCATTTTGATTAAAATTAGAACAGTAATTGAATATAATCTGTATGTACCAAGGCGGTTGGCACGCCCAGGGTCCGAATCTGAGTGAAAAACGGTTGCCCTGATAAAGTTCTTATTGCCCCTTTTATTTTATTTATTCTTTTGTTTTACTGGTGTCTATATACATATATAAAGTCGTATCTCAGTAATAATATTTTATTGAAATTAAAATATTATACTGTTCAGTAAGTTTGTTTACCATGCAGTGATTATTATGATTTTAATAAATACAAAACATTATTGCTATAATTGCTTTGTAATTGCTCCTATGAATAGTGATTATTTATATTCCAATATTTAATAATAGAACAACCAATATTAATGAGTAGTCAATTAGCAAATAACGAATGCCTAAGGCCTGCGAATTGATGATTGTAAGGGCCTTTCAGCAGCTTCCCTGCACAGGCGACACTGGCCTAGGTGCTTGCTGCTGTGCCGCACTGAGAATAAGGCTGTAGGGTTTAGCCACAATTTTTAAAAGGCAAATTAATTATCCTCGAGTGCAGGTAGCCAAAACGAGGTAAGACAGCTCTCAGAATCTTGAAGGGATTCTGTTGCTATTGAGCAGAAAATTACCTCACACAGCTCAACAAGGATAAATAGGGTGGCAGCACCACGAGGTTGGCACTCAAGATGCGTACTCCAACTTAAAGTCTTTTCGCGCACTTCTCAGCAGCAGTTTCCTGCTTTGCCAACAAAGCCAGAGCTCAAACGAAGCCTGAGCGCTCAAATAACAGAACGGCGTAAAAGAAAGGGGAATTTATCCTAATTGACTTCCCCACTGAAGAAATGGCATTCGGGGGGGGTGGGTGTAAGGGTTGATATGACTTTTAAAATGAATATCAAGCCTCTAGACAAGCAAAACGGGAATAAAGACACAGCGGTAATCAAACTGGCAAGAGGTAAGAAAATTTTGGCTGGGGGAGGTAGAGCAGAGCAGCTCCAAAAGCCTCCACCACTTTTTTTTTTTGGGAGGGGGGGGGGCGAAACAGCGCTTCCCTTAAACCCTGGGCTCTCAGACTGATAAGGATTGAAACTAAAGACAAAGGAAAAAGGCAAAGGAAACCGAATTGTAATCAAACCTGCTAATATTCCTGTTTTCAGTCAAGGAAGTATCCAAAGCATTGCCTGTCTTCACGAGGCTGTGAGCAAAAAAACGGGGAACGCTGAGGAGTCACGTGGTGGAGAGGGGCATTCCAAATCAAGCTCAGCCTGTGAATGCGGAGACTAAGCACCTCCCACTACTGGATGCTTCTGGCAGTTCATAGGAGAACCCAGCATTCTTAGTTACATTTCATTTATGTTTCAAGGCTTAGATATTAATTTTCTTCTCAAGATTTATAATACAATTCGCTTATTTAGGTGTATGATACAGAATTTTCCATACAACTACAGTGCACAAATAGTAAATATTTTTCTTGGATGCATGTGTGTTACGCAACCTGCTTATTTTTGCCCTACAATGAAGATAGTATTTTTGAATTTAAATGCAAATAACGCCAAAAGTAAATTGTTAAGTGATATAAATAAAATATCAATTTAGTCACTTGTGCATTGCGCGATGGAGAAGCCACAACTTATGAATGAGGCACCGTATGACATTGCACACTTGTGTGACATATTGTGGTCGTCACACATTTGTGTCAGTCATGTGATACGCAACATCTTTGTGTGCAAAATGCCGATCTCAGACACACTAAAATGGATTGCATTGCATCGTGCGCTCTGCGCTCACAACATATTACGTTAGTCCTGCCGTATGAGACCCTATGCTGTCCCTCCTTTTTACCCC
>BHFT01017079.1:0-30089 GCA_004320025.1 Laticauda laticaudata
CCCTTCCTCCTCCTCTCATCTCTTTCCTTCCTTCCTTTCTCCTTTCTCCCTGCTCCTCTCCTCTCCTTCCTTCCTTCCTCCTGGGTGAAGCAGTAAGACAGCGAGGGGGATCCCGGCACAGCTGATCATCTGAGAACTGATGATTGTCTGGAGGAAAACAAAGAAATACTGGTTCAGCCGAACTGGTAGATGTTTTCTTATTACTGCTCTGGCCGAACGGGAGCATTTTTTACTATCAGTTCACTTGAACTGGGACGAACCGGTAGAATACCACCACTGATCTATCTCAAAAGTGCACATATTCTTTGTAAGAAGCAACCGTCACAACCCACATATTTTTCAGTGTCGTGATAATTTCGAATGGTCACTAAATGAATTGGTGTAAGGCAAGGACTACCTGTAGCAACCACATCTTGAAATTAAAAACCCAGTGCAGAATTTAAATGGTGGACCAAATGTCTCCTGGAGAACATCTTCCCACCAAGGAAGATGCCTGTTTCAAGATGCCTGATGAAGTTTTCTGCTTTGAATTTCTGGCTCTTTGCCCAGAATTATAATTATATTATTCTCCTGGGGGAATCAGAAGAGAGGAAGCGAGAGGTACGACATGGGTGCCTGAAATACTTGACTTATTATTCCTGTGCATCTTGTTATTTCTTTAAAATATACCCCATTAGTCATCTCCCCATCTGGCCTGTTGAAAGAGCCAAACTGTGCAAAGAATTGGAGATTATTTATCATGTTTATTCATAGCTCATCACCCCATCAGGCGCTCCGGGTGTCCAGGCTTGGAGACTAGAACATGTGAAGAACAGATGCAGGATTTGGGCTTAGCTAGTCTAAAGAAAAGGACTAAGGGGAACATGATAGCAGGATTCCAATATTTGAGGGCCTGCCACAAAGAAGAAGGGGTCAAGTTATTCTCTAAAGCACCTAAAGGCAGGACAAGAAACTATGGATGGAAACTAATCAAGGAGAGAAGCAGCCTGGAATTAAGGAAAAGCTTCCCAATAGTGAGGACAATTAGCCAGTGGAACAGCCTGCCACCAGAAGTTGTGGATGCTTCATCAATGGAGCAGCAGTGGGATTCTACCAGTTCATACCTATTCGCTAGAACTGGTTGTTAACCTTCTAAGCGGTTCGGAGAACCGGTTGTTAGAAGAAATTCCTGGCCTAATCCTGTAAGGAAGGCAGGAAGGAAACATTCTGGTGTTGCTTACAGAAACTGCCTCTCCATTAACCCTTATTGCATTCTTGGTAGGACTGGACTTCCTGTCTCAGGAACTTCTCTGGAGTTTTTTTCCTTTGCTGGTACTTTGCTTGTGTGGAGTGACCATTCAAAGTTACAATGGCACTGAAAAAAGTGACCTATGACCATTTTTCACACTTACGACTGTTGCAGCATCCCCACGGTCCTGAGAGGCCATGCCAGGAGATGTGTGCCATGATGTGAGTGATATTGAGTTGGCCACACCCAGCCAATAACATGACCACCAAGCCACGCCCACCCAGTCACATGGCCAAGCCACGCCTACCACCTAAACCACACCCACAGAACCAGTTGTTAGAAAATTTGAATCCCATCCCTGCACTCGAGGTCTTGAGGAAGAGACTGGACAGTGGTGGCAAACCTTTTTTGGCTCCTGTGCCAATAATTGCACGCACGCTCGTGCGCTCACGCTTGTATGCCAGCACCCAGAAGGCAATGCATGCTAGGTGTTAGGAATCTGTCCACCAGTTAGTTGGGTTGGCAATATATAAACCAACAATGTATGTTTTGTAGCTTTAAGACAAAATCACTGTCTTGATTTATACAATATTCTGATTGGTTGATTATATTGCAAATTACTGTGAGAGGGAGCTAGAGATCATAGCTTGCTCTCTCTGACATTCTGTTGCTGTCGAAGGTTCTCTGTTGTATTTATGCTGTGCTTATACTTTGATATCTTTGTTTACTGGAAATGACAAAGGCAACCAGTAAGAAGACTTTGTAATTGGATATTCTTTGGACTGTGCTATTTCTTAGAGTAAACTTTAACTCAATTCAGTGCATCTGTGTCTGGCTGAATAATTATTCATAACTGATCTCATAAATGTTTCCATGTGCATATCCTTGTTCCTCAAGGATTATTCTATACATTTCATAATACTGGGCCCCCACCCACCCCCTGTGCATGTGCACACGATTCCCCTTGCCACACACCATGTGTCTGAGCCTTCACATGCAATCACCCCCCTACACGCTGTGCCTCTGCACCTACGTGCGCGACCACTCCTGCGTGCCATCCATCCATCTCCCACAGACATGCGTGCCAGATACCCGACAATTAGGTCCCTTCCAGCTCTATTCTGATTCTGATGCTGGTTTTCTCTTGCAACCAGGGGATGTTCCAAAAAGGCAAGATGGCGGACGGCGATGATGCAACCGAAGCTCTGAGATGCCTCTGAAAAAAGCAAACTGTGCATAAATCAGAGGTTCCCCAAACTTGGCCACTTTAAGATTTGTGGACTGCAACTCCCAGCAAAGCTGGCTGGAGAATTCTGGGAGTTGAAGTCCACAAGTGGTAAAGTCGCCAAGTTTGGGGGCCTCTGGTATAAGGTCTCTTGCTTGAGCAGGGGGCTGGACTAGAAGACCTCTGAGGTCCCTTCCAACCCTATTTTTCGACCTTCTATGTACCAAGGGTGCATTTGCTCCCTGCAAACAGTAGGTGGCAGCTTCATTCCACCTTTGGAGAGAAGAGGAAAGAAGGAAACGCATCTAAAATTCACCAGAAATATTGTGTTCGGTGGAGGGGAAGGCAAGGAAAGCCCTTTATTGCAAACCAGCAGAATCTTCAGACATACTGGAAGAGAGTATGTAGGTACAGGTTAACAGAGCTGGAAGGGACCTTGTAGGTCATCCAGACTAACCCTCCCGCCCAAAGGACAGCCTACACCATTTCCGATAGATGGCAGTCCAATCTCTTCTTGAAGGTCTCAAGTGATGAAGCTCCCACAACTTCTGAGGGCAACTTCTCTTCCAAGGGTTGATTGTTCTCACTGTCAGAAAGTTTATTTCCAGGTTGAATCTCTCCTGGTTCAGTTTCCATCCATGATTCCTTGTCTGGCCTTCGGGTGCTTTAGAAAATAGCTTGGTCTCTTCTTCCTCTCTGTGGCAGCCCCTCAAATATTGGAAGATGCTCTCCTGTCTCCCCTGGTCCTTCTCCTTACTAGACTTAGCCAGGCCCAGTTCCTGCAACCATTCATCGTATGGTTTAGCCTCCAGGCCTTTGATCACCTTAGGCAGATTCAGATTACCAGAGTTAGGAGGGACATTGTAGGTCATCTAGTCCAACCCCCCGCCCAAGCAGGAGACCCTACACCATTTCTGACAAATGGCAGTCCAATCTCTTCTTGAAAGCCTCCAGGGATGAAGCTCCCACAACTTCTGAGGGCAACTTCTGTTCCATGGGTTGATTGTTCTCCCTGCCAGAAAGTTTATCCTTATTTCCAGCTTGAATCTCTCCTGGTTCAGTTTCCATCCATGATTCCTTGCCTGTCCTTCAGGTGCCTTGAAAAATAGCTTGACCCCTTCCTCCTCTGTGGCAGCCACCCAAATATTGGAAGACTGCTATCATGTCTCTACCTGTCAGAAATTGTGTCAGGTCTCCCGCTTGGGCGGGGGTTGGACTAGATGACCCACAAGGTCCCTTCCAACTGTGATTATCTGTTATCTGTTATCCTGCTTGCCAACTGCCTGACAAGCAAAGTCCATGGGGAAGCCAGAATTCATTTAATAACCGTGTTACTAATTTAACAACTGCACTGATTCAATTAACAATCATGGCAAGGAAGGTGATAAAATGGGGGCAAAACTCACTTACAAATGTCTCGCTTAATAGTAGAAGTGTTGGGCTCAGTTGTGGTCGTAAGTTGTGGTTGTAACATTCCAGACAAGTGGTTATCCAATCCCTTCTTAAAAACTTCCAGTATTGGAGCATTTACAACTTCTAGTGGCAAGCGGTTGCACTGATTAATTGTTCCTACCTATCAGGAAATTTCTTAGTTTTAGATTGCTTCTCTCTTTGGGTTAGTTTCCATCCATTGCTTCTAAGCAGAGTTGGAAGGGACCTTGTAGGTCATCTAGTCCAACCCCCTGCCCAAGCAGACCCTACACCATTTCTGACAGAGGGCAGTCCAGTCTCTTCTTGAAAGCCTTCAGGGATGAAGCTCCCACCACTTCTGAAGGCAGCTCCTGTTCCATGGGCTGATTGTTCAGAAAACGTCTCCTTATTTCCGGGTTGAATCTCTCCTTCTTCAGTTTCCATCCATTCTTCCTTGTCTGGCCTTTGGGGCCTTTGGAGAAGAGATTGACACCCCCCCCTCCCTTCTGTGGCAGCCCCTCAAATGTTGGAAGATGCCATCATGTAACTGTTAGTCCTTCTCTTTGTGAGCCTAAGACAGGGGCCTTCAAACTTGACAGCTTGAAGACTTGTGGACTTCAACTCCCAGCATTCCTCCTCCGGTCATGTTAGCTCAGGAATTCTGGGAGTTGAAGTCCACAAGCCTGAAACCGGCCAAGTTTGAAGACCCCTGGGCTAATTCCTGCAATCGTTCTTCATATGTTGTAGCTTCCAGCCCTCTAATTAACTTTGTTGCTTGTCTCTCCACGCTCTTTCAAGGTGCCGAGACTCGAAAAATGTGCCCTGCGGGTACCCAGCTTGAAATGATAAGCGATGTGCAACGGAATGGGGCGCATGTCATGGAACAAATGGGCTTGGCTTCCATTTGCCCCTTCCTTATCGCTCATTAAGAGCTCTTCTCCTGAACGCATTGTGGAGCTGAGCCACCAGTTCAAAAGGAACCAACCTGGCAAGAATTCCTGTTGCCCTCCGTCTGCTGGCTTAGCAACAGAATGGTGTGATTTTCATAAGAGCGATACAGCTGCCGGCCCTGCAGAGAATGGGGTGTGTGTGTGTGTGTCTTAAATTGCATTATTGTTCCTGCAGGAAAAGCTGGGCTTTTGGGCCCAGCTGTTGTGGAGGCCATATTCTGCGGCCAGGTACCACGGGAGACTCGGACAAACAAAAGAACGTCTGCAAAGTACTGGGTTGATACATTGTAGCAGTCACGAAGAAAGGTGTGGGGTTGGTGCCCTCTGAGCCGGTTTGCTGTCTTGCAGATGTTTCATGATCCAACTAGGTAAAATCATCAGTACAAAAAGGGAGTCAGGTTTGGGGTGACGAAGAGGAGGAGGAGGAAAATGACTGAAAATGGCGCGCTCTGAGCTTGGTGGTTTTCTTGCATATGTTTCATAACCCAACTAGGTAGCATCATCAGTGCTAGAAGCTAGTGGAGTTTGTGGACAAGAGGAGGAGGAGGACTGTGGGGTCCTCTGAGGTTGGTAACTTTCTTATAGGTATTTCATGACCCAACTTGATAATATCATCAGTGCTAGGAGTGGGGATATGACATCAGCTATCTCCACTCTACCACACTGTCCTTTCAGCAGGCCCAAGGCTCCCCACCCATTTGCAACACTCCGGTGACCCTGAGGACACAGACAAACCTCCAAGTGGCCTGAACAACCTTCTAAAAGGATGCAAATGACCAGCTGCCTGCAAGGAGTATAAATCCTTCCGTTCTTTACCATCCAGTCAGCTGAAGAAAAAAAAAGAACTAGAAAATCCAGTCGCCTCTTCGAAAAAGCAATGTTGGGAGAACCACGACCTGGATGGCTAAGAATCTCTGCACCAGGAGTCTCCAAACTTGACAGGCTAGCCAGATGAAAGGAAGGGAGAGGGAGGAATAGATGATTGATAGGACAGATAGGTAGATAGATAGATACCATGTTTCTCATATAATAAGGCCGGGTCTTATTTTTTTTTGAGCCCCGAAAAAATGGCCAGGCCGTCTTTGGGGGGTGACNCCCCATTTCGCATGTTTTAATATAGGCCTTAATTTGGGGGGAGGGGCTTAATTTCATTTCATGCCTATAAAACATGCTGGGACTTCCTATTGGGGGAGGCCGTATTGTTGGAGAAACAGGGTAGGTAGGTAGGTAGGTAGATAGATAGATAGATAGATAGATGATAGATAAATAGTGTGTGGCTAGATGGCTAGATGTATGATAGACAGAGGATGGGTAGGCATAGATTATATAAAGATCTAGATCGGGGTCTTCAAACTTGACAGCTTTAAGACTTGTGGACTTCGACTCCCAGAATTCCTCCTCCAGCCCGTTAGCTCCAAGAATTCTGGGAGTTGAAGTCCACAAGACTTAAACTTGCCGAATTGGAAGACCCTTGTGATAGATATATGATGGATGCATGGAGATGGATGGATGAGAAGACGATAGACAGACAGACAGACAGACAGACGATAGAATTCAGGTGTCTTCAAACCTGGCAGCTTTTAGATTTGTGGACTTCAACTCCCAGAATTCCTCCTCCAGTCATGTTAGCTCAGGAATCCTGGGAGTTGAAGTCCACACGTCTTAAAGCGGCCAAGTTGGAAGACTCTTGGGCTAGAGACATGATAAACTAGGGACTGTCCTTGAGAATAAAGATCTTAATCTTCCCTCCAATCTCCCTTTTCATAATGCCCCCCGTTATCCATTTTATGTCCTGCAGTGGGAACAATTAATCAGTGGAACAACTTGGGGGTGTTTCAACACTGGAGGTTGTTTTGAAGAAGAAACTGGGACAGTCACTTGTCCGGAATGGGCACAGAGTCTCCTGCTTGATCAGGGGGTGGACGAAAAGACCTCCAAATCCCCTTGCAATTCTCTTATTTGATGTTCTAACATTTTAGGACTCTCTCTCCCTCCCTCCCTCCAGCTCCAGGCCTTGTGGGCAGATTTCTAACATCCCACAAAAAAGAAGAGCGAGAAGGGGAAAAAAAAGAAAAACAAAGACACCGATCTCAAATATAACATGTGTTTTCTTTCTTTTCTTTTTGTCTTTTTGCAGGCCTCTGAAGGAGGGTCAAAAGGGACAAAACAGCCCCAATGCAGAAAACAAGTGATAACCTGGAGAAAATTACAAACTTTGAACATCATTCCAGAAATACAATTTTGTGGGGAAGGGGGAAAAAACCAAAACTAGGAAGCCCACGATAGAAATTACAAAGGAAGGAAAAAAAAAAAAAAGCAACGAGATCAAACCTTTGGTAACTTTTCTAGGAATTAAAAAGGCTTCTTTGGAAGGTCTTGGGCTAAAGCTCCCATTCTCCTGGGCTAACAGTGGACAATGGGAATCAAAACCTCCTCTCGCACCAACCCACTGGAAAGGCACCAAGCTGTGGAAAGCTGGCCCAAGCCAATCGGATACCCCACCCCAAACCCCCCACTCTCCAACGCCAGCAGCAATCACGAGTGATGGGAATTAAAGGGCCAGAACCAACCCACTCACCCACCCCCAAAAATTCATGTCAGCAATCCATGTAAACAAGGGAAAAAGTAATAACACAAAATAGCAGTCTGTAAGAATTAAAAAAATAAACAAAATTGGGGAGGGGGGAAAGAGAAAATAAAGAACAAGGAGTGGTTACAGTACAAGTTAACACTGATTGCACAAAAATCCTCCCCATCTCTGGAAAGGACGGGCCTCCAGATACCCAGGGACACGGTATTGATATGCAAAATATATACAGAAAATTTAGATCCCGCTATGTATATTTATGTACAAAGGGAAGGTAGCACTTGATACCTGGGCCAAGAGAAGGGAGGCTCAAAGTCATAATGCACGTCGGAGGAGAGACTGCTGGGGGAAGCCAGCAGGCCAAGCCACACTGTGGTGGACCGGAAAGCAATGTCCAAAACAGTCTCGGGTTTCTTTGGCTGGGTTCAGGCGATATGCCGGAACGCGCTTCCGCAACCCTCGCCACGGGCGAAGGTGACCCCGATGGAACAGGAGGCCGAACACCCCAACGGGAGGGACACCTTGGTGTCTCCAGCAACCTTGTTTGGGGGGGGGGATGAGAGATAGGACAACGGGGTACGTCTCATCCAGAAAATGACAGGCATTCAAGGACCACAAATGGCTGGACAACGAAGCTCCCGAAATTTGCATAGAATTCACGTCCCAACGAAAAAAGGATCCGGAACGTAATTGAGCGATCCGTCTATAAAAGAGGGGAGAGGTCTCCTTGCTTGTGCCTCTTGTGTCATTTTCCCCCCGTCCTTCCTCACACCCTGAAACGGGGAGGGAGGGGGGGATAACTTGGTCGGTTGATGGGGGTCAGGACTTTGGGTTGGAGTTTATAGTGCAGTACTAAAGGAAGGTCGGAGGTTTCTGCCCCGAGGTTGCAGAAACAAACCAACGTCCAAACGAGCCAGTCGGTTGGTCACGCGGGTGGCTCCCTTATCCGTTCCAGAAGGCCAAAACAAGCGATGAAACACCGTTGGGATGAAGATCCTCATGTGGTTAGTGTTCAGCATCCATGGCGTCTAAATATTTTGCTTCGATGATGCTGGGGAGCAGGTTGTATCTGAGGGAGAAGAAGAGAGAAACCGCACGTTGTTAAAGACGGTTTTTTGCCAGACGACTTGAGGAAAGGTTTAATCCCTGTAGATAGTCCTCGATTTATGACTGTAATCAATGAGCTTGGTCATTTTAAGTGGGCCATCATGATGGATGTGGTTTTAGGACTTTTTTTTTGTGTGTGTGCGGTTGTAAAACAAACACTACGGTCATTAACTGAAGCCACTGAAGTAAAACCTGGCTTCAGGTCATAAAAGATTGTAAATTGTGATAACGTGAGTGTGGGATCGTGCCACAAAGAGTTGTAAAGTGGGGCTGACACAGCAGTGGTATTCTACTGGTTCGGCATGGTTCAGCTGAACCGGTAGCTTCGAGGATCATTTGTGAGCGAACCGGCTGGCTCCAACGATCAGCTGCTGGGCCCTCCCACCTGCCCCGGCTCTACTGATTTTTATTTCCTGCTTTTCAACCTCAGCTGCTTTGCGCGGCACAGCTGATTACCACACGGGAGCTGTTTTACACACAGGGCTTGCAGCAGAAGGTGAGTTGCAAACGTGAGGGCACGCACGCAAAGCACACACTCAAATTGGACTGGTAGGAAAACTTTTTCAAACCCACCACTGGGCTGACTGCAGAATGTCTGAAATGTGAACATGTGACCCGGAGGGGAGTGTTGTGGTTCACCGGCAGCTGGTGCAGACGGCAGCGGAATCAGACAGTGGGGAAGAATGGCGTCTGGGAGTCTGGAGAGGACTCGGATGAGGGTCTTGCATCTGATTCAGAGATGGGGCCAGGACCATCTGGGAGTGGGGTGCTCCCTCTGTAGCCTCTGATGTCTGGCAGCAGAGAGGAAGAGGAACAAGGGGAGCCTGTTCCCAGTATGCATGTGCCCAGAGCTGCTAGAAGGCGAGAGCAGCTGAGACAAAAGGGAGAATTCGGGAGTAAGGCTGGGAGGCGATGACTCCTCCCATAAGGCATAAAAGTCAGGCCAAGATGACGAAACCTTTGCAGGAAGCAAAGTCGATCAGTTCAGATTCATCCTTGAAGCTCTTTGTGCTTCGGTTGGGGATTTTTTGTACTTCAGTTGGTTTTTTTTCTAGTTCATTGGATACTTCTGGTTTTGGCAGCACTTCACAGAAAAGAAAGGTGGGTGCTGATCTTGAGGGACTGTTTGAGATTCATTACCAGCTGGGAATGACAACAATTCCCAGCGTTGCAATAAACTAAGTCTTGTTTTAAAATAAGCATGTGAGTACAGTCTAGGAAGCCTTGGTCAGAACAGAGAAGTCATGGGAACTTCAAACCCAGATTGTAAGTAGCATAACTCTGAACAGATGCTAAGAGATGGGTCATTAAGTGAGGACTCCCTGTATTTCTACCCCATCCTGTCAAAAGCAATCTCCGCAAAGGAAGCCACAGCCAAGATCTCACCTGATTGGGATCATTCCAATCATAATGAGTGGGAAAATCATCTTCATGTAGGGCAGAGGAGACATGCCAAAGCTGCAGAGGATCAGGAGCTGGACGACCTGCAGGCCGGTGAAATAGTGGATCTTCCTTTGGGGCACTCGGCGGATGTAGTGCGTTGGAGGGTAGGCCGTCTGGAAGGAAGGAAAGAATCAGCACCCAACAGATACAGGTAATATCTGAGTCGTGGTGGTGCAGTGGTTAGAATGCAGTAAAGGTAAAGGTTCCTCTGGCACATGCGTGCTAGTCGTTTCTGGCTTTAGGGGGCAGTGCTCATCTCCATCACAAAGCCGAAGAACCAGCGCTGTCCGAAGATGTCTCCGTGGTCATGTGGCTGGCATGACTAAATGCCTTCAAAGGCGCACGGAACACTGTTACCTTCCCACCAAAGGGGTCCCTATTTTTCTGTGCCGGACATTATTTTTATGTGCTTTAGAACTGCTAGGACCGTGATGGCAGAGCCATTTGTGCCGGCACGGAAGCTGCAGGCAAATTTACTTCATTGCGCATGTGCGCGCCTCACAGCTGATTATTGGCTGGTTTGAGGCCTCTTCGGCTTCCCAAAGGCTTGAGGAAGGCTTCTGCAGACTTTGCAGGCTGAAAAACTAGGCCCGTTTCATCACTTCCTGTTTTTTCAAAAATATCGGAAGTGATGAAATGGGGCTAGATTTCGGCCTACAAAGCTTGCAGAAGCCTTCCTCAAGCCTTCGGGGGGGGCGAAAAAGGCCTCAAACCGCCCAAAAATCGGCTGTGAGGTGCAGTGCAGGTAAGGGGATGGCAAGGGGATGTGGCGGGGAGGGCATGCATTGCTTTCTGGGTACTGGCATGCAAGCGCGAGCATGCAAGCGCGCACACAATTTTTGACACAGAAGCCCAAAAAGGTAGCCACCACTGTGATAGGACAAGGAACAGAAGCTCCGTCTGTTACGTGACACTCGGGATTCGAACCACCGAACTGCTGACCTTTCTGATTGACAATCTCAGTGTCTCAGCCACTGAAGCATCCCTTTAAATGCCATACTGCAGGCTAATATTGCCCACTGCCAGTGGTTCGATCCTGATCGACTCAAGGCTGACTCAGCCTTCTGTCCTTCCGAGGTCAGTAAAATGGGGACCCAGATGGCTTGGGGCAATATGCTGACTCTGGAAATTGCTTCGGGAGGGCTGTAAGGCACTGTGAAATGGGATATAAGCTGAAGTGCTACTCCTATTTTTTTTTATTCTAATTCTGTTATTTCTAATTCTAATTGTATTATTTCTAATTCTATTTCTAAGTCTAAGTCTAAGTCTATCTCTATTCTAATTCTATTATTTCTAATTCTATTATTTCTAATTCTAATTCTATTATTTCTAATTATCATTTCTAATTCTAAATATATTTCTAATTCTAGTTCTAATTCTATTGCCATAGTAGCACAGAGTTTAGAATGCAGTATTGCAGGCTAATTCTGCCCACTGCCAGGAGTTCGATCCTGACCTGCTCCAGGTTGACTCAGCCTTCTGTCCTTCCGAGGTTGGTAACATGCGGATTCAGATTGTTGGGGGGCAAGAGGCTGACTCTGTAAACCCATTAGAGAGGGCTGGAAAGCACTGTGAAGTGGCATATAAGTCTAAGTGCTATTGCTAGCCCTTATTTTCACAATTGAACCCAAAATGTATGTTGCTAAATGAGACAGTTAAGTGAGTTTTGCCTCATTTTACAACCTTGCTTCCCACAGTTAAGTTAATCTCTGCAGTTGTTTAAATCGCTTGCCAAGCAGCTAAATTTTGACCAAAGGGATGCTACAACGGTCATGTAGCAAGTGTCAAAAACTGGTCACTTTTTTCAGCGCCATTTTCACTCCGAATGGTCACTAAACGAACTGTCGTTAAACCGAGGACTAACTCTACCTAGCAAACCCCCCTGGGAGGACATTCAAGGCTGCCAGCAGGATCTGTGAGCAAGGAAGCCAGATTGTAGATAGCAATCCGAGGGGACACCACAGCCGTGCTTTGCAAGGTGACGCAACCAACTTGGGAGGATGAGCTCCCTTGGGAAACGGCATCGGCCGTCGTTCTGCAGGGCCCAACCGGCCAGCCCCCCATTGGAAGTTTTACCTGCTCCTTGAGCAAAAGGGCCACCCTCTCGAACAGCTGGTTCCCATCGATGGAGGTCAAGGCGATGTAGAGGAAGAGTCCGTACAGGACGGGCTTCGGGATGAGCTGGAGGGGGAAAGGGAGCAGCAGGAGAGAAAGGCCGACCAGGGAGTTGGCCACCAACGTGGTCAGGCGCGTCTCCTTCACACTCACAATCCTAAGACAGGGAGAAAAATCAGGGCCGGTGTTGGACAGGTGCAGTTTGAGGTGGTGTTGATTCTGTCAGGGTTCCAGCGATTGCCCTAATTAAATTGTGAGACTCGAGCCAATAATCCAAAAGATTTATTAGGATATGTCCGGCATGATCCCAGTTGAAGCCAACTCTGACACATATGCTGGGTATGTCATGAATCAGATTCTCCAACAAAGAACGTTCACAGGTTAGGCGTCATCAATCACATTTTCCAATGAAGAATTTTCGAGATCCGGTAGCCTAGCTACAATCTTTGTAAGATAAGCTTGGAATGTACTTCTGAGATTTTCCCTCCCTGATTATGGCAACTCAACATAGGAATGCTTTACGAGTTGACAATTTCGGTGTGTCTCAATCTCGGCCAGTGGAAGACGGGTGGACTTCAACTCCCAGAATTCTGGGAGTTGAAGTCTACCCATCTTCCAGTGGCTGGCTGGGGATTTCTGGGAGTTGAAGTCAACCTGTCTTCTAGTGGCTGAGATTGAGAAACACTTAATTTATTTCTATCTGGCCTTTATCATTCTTGTGAACAATTCAAGGGGGCGAACGTACCGAACCGCTCCTTCCTCCCCATTTTCCACAGAACAACCTTGTGAGATGTGGTTGGGCTGAGAGAGTGTGATTGACCCAAAGTCACCCAGCGGGCTTCTATGCCTAAGGTGGGACTAGAACTTCCGTTCTCCTAGTGATTGGCCCAAAGTTACCCAGATGTCGTTCATGACAAAGGTGGGACCAGAACACCTGGTGATTGGCCCAAATTCACCCAGAGGACTTTCATGACTAAGGTGGAACTAGAACTCAATGTCTCCTGCTCATTGGCTCAAAGTCACCCAGCCAGCTTTCATTCCTAAGGCAGAACTAGAACTCACCGTCTCCTGGTAATTGGGCTAAAGTCAGCGAGCTGGCTTTCACGTCTACACTGGGACTAGAACTCACTCTCCTGGAGATTGGCTCACAATCACCCTGCTGACTTTCATGTCTAGGGCAGAACTAGAACTCACGGTCTCCTGCTTTTCTTCTGAGCCTGCTGCCTTAACCAGTAGGCCCCGCTGCACTGCCTCTCGAATTACCAAGCCAAAGGCTGGTAAAGACCTTCTACTCTCATCTCTGGATGGGTGGGATTTCAAATGATGACTTGCCATTGAAGGAAGTCTAGGGATCGAGCTAATTCTTGACTTACGACAGTTCGTTTAGTGACCAAAGTTACAACCTCAGTGGGAAAAAAGGGAAAAAAAAGCATTCCTAACACTTACGTCCGTTGAGGCACCCCACCAATGGTCATGTGATCACAATTTGAAAGCTTGGCAATCGATTCATACTTATGACCGTTGCTATGTCCCGGGTTCTTAAAAGCAAAGTCAAAGTGGGGGGGAGCCAGATTTACTTAACAACCAGGTTACTAACTTAACCACCACAGTTTTACAACTGTGGCAAGAAAGGTCGTAAAATGGGACAGAACTCACTTAACACTGTTTCACTTAGCAAAGGAAATTTCGGGCTCAATTGTGGTTGTAAGTCGAGGACTAACTGTATCCTGGGTTTTTCTAAAAAAAAATTTCGACTTTTGCTTTGATCTTAAAAGCATGGCTCTATCCACTGAAAAAGACCAAACAAGATTTTGAGAAATACTCTTGAAATTTCCATTTCCATTCCGGCTAATGAATTTTGTTTCAACCCGAATTTCATTCCTTCCAAACGTCGGAGCTTAAAAGAAAAATTATAGACTCTGCTAAGCTTTTATCTTGCCGTGCCAGCTCCCTTCTGCCTTTTTAATCCTTCCTGGAAGCAGCTCCCCAAGGTTTGCCATCCAATCTTTCAACTTTCTTTTTTTCAGAGCATTAAAAGAAAAGGCGGGGGGGAGAAGGAAATAGGACAAGTCAAAAAACAGGAGCTCAGCTTGGCATTTTTTTTTTTAAATGTTCCTCCTTCACTGACCCAGCTGTTTTGGTTGAACATCTGGATCAAACAAAAGACCTTATTAATTCAACATTATCCCTGGAATGAAGTTTCAGCTCTTTAGCAAATTATGGAAAACACGCTTAATGACAGATGGTCATTTGCATTCTTTCAGAGGTGTTGAGACCACTTGGAGATTTGTCGGTGTCCTCAGTTGTCCCACGGGTGCTTTTGCAAGAGGCAACTGTACTTTCTTGTTTTATTCTTTGAAGACATTTCACTTCTCATCCAAGAAGCTTCTTCAGCTCTGACCGGATGGAACGGAAGGATTTATATTCCTTGCAGACAAAGCTGGTCATTTGCATCCTTTTAAGGAGCCGTTGAGGCCACCTGGAGGTTTGTCTCTGTCCTCAAGGTCACCGGAGTGCTGCAAATGGGTGTGGAGACTTCTTGGAACTGGTGAAAGGACAATGTTGTGGAGCTGTGTTTTCTGCAGGATTCTTTATTCCCTGTGTCCCTTCCCTGTTGAACCCAGTGCAGGCTGTTGGGGATGAGTCTGTGTTGCCTCTGCATCTCAAACTGAAGCACAAATGGTTCCTATAGTCTGCCATTTTTTTCTGGAAATCCATTGATACTCCTGCACTGTTCGAAGGACGTTCATCCCAAAGTCCGTAACTAAATGACTGTGGAGATGTTCGGTCTATTTTCAAAGAAAACCCAGAAAGCCCAGTTACCTCTAGGACAAAGGAGGACACAGACAAACTTCCAAGTGGTCTGAATGACTCTCTAAAAAGGATGCAAATGACCAGCTTTCTGCAAGGAGTATCAATCCTCCCGTTCCCCATCATCCAGTCAGAGCTGAAGAAGCTTCTTGGATGAGAAGTGAAACGTCTTCAAGGCAAAACAAAGAAAGTCCAGTTGCCTCTTGAAAAAGCACCTCTGGGACAACTGAGGCCAGAGACAAACATCCAAGTGGCCTCAATGACTCTCTAAAAAGGATGCAAATGACCAGCTATCTGCAAGGAGTAGAAATCCTTCCGTTCCGCACCATCCAGTCAGAGCTGAAGAAGCTTTTGGGATGAGGAGCAAAACGTCTTCAAAGAAAAAACAAGAAAGTCCAGGTGCCTCTTGAAAAAAAAGCACCTTTGGGAGATCCTGTTAAAGAAGGTCTACCTGTGGGATTGCTAAGAATCAACATTGGCAAACTCCTATGTCTCAAGCCACCTGAGATACAGGTAAGAGCTGGTCCAAAAAGAGCTATTGAACAAGTGCTGCCCTCTGGTGGCAGAGAGCAGCATTTGTTTTCCTTCTGGCCAGCAAGAATGGACTTTCCAAAGACAAATAGTTCTCAACTTACAATAGTTCATTTAGTGACTGTTCAAAGTTACAATGGCACTAAACATTTGAATATTCAGAAATGAATAGATTAACATTGGAAATTAAAGAAAAAGAAGAATCTGAATATTACATAGTATGGGACTTGTTTTACCAATGGTTAGAAAAATGGCTAGAACTACGCCGCCTTTGCTCCAGTCTAAGTATTGTACAAAAAATCATACATTGCAATGCCCTACCTGTCAGTGAATACTTCAGCTTCAACCATAACAACACAAGAGTAAACAATGGATACAAACTCAAGGTAAACCACACCAAACCGGATTGCAGGAAATACGACTTCAGCAACAGATGGTCAATGTCTGGAATCCTCTACCTGACTCTGGTTTCTTCCCCAAATCCCAAAAACTTTAACCTCAGACTGTCTCCTAATGACCTCCCCCCTTTCCTAAGAGGTCTGTAGGGGGCCTGCATAAGCGCACCAATGTGCCTACTGTCCCTGTCCTATTGTTTCTTTTATTTTTCTTATATGTACCCATTTCATGTATTCATAACTATGTTTATACTAATACCTGTTACCTTATAACTGATTGACAAATCAAATAAATGAATAAAATAAAAAATTTAAAAGGGATTAGATGTATATATAAAGCAATAAGAGAAGCTTGTGGAATAGATATATTGGATATGACTTATATGGGAATGTGATTATTGTTATATTGATAAGAGTATTAACTATATATTAATTGTTAAGCACATGAAATATATATCTAAGAGGGAAAGAGGAAAGAAAGAAAAAGAAGGGGAGTTGGGAAGAGAGCAAGGAAGGAAAAAAGAAGAGAAGAAAGAAGAAGGAATGAAAAAGGAAAAGGAAGGAAGGAGAGAGGGAAAGAGAAAAGAAAAATAAAATATGGGAAGAGCAAGGAAGGAAAAAGAAGGAAAGAGGGAAAGGAAGGAGATTATTAGTAAGAGTAAGGGAGAGTCTCAAGGAAGTCCTGCCGTAGTCCTCAACAGACGGCCACAATTGAGCTCAAATCTTCTGTTGCTAAGTGAAACATTTGTTAAGTGAGTTTTGCCTTGTTTTGCGATCTATCTTACCACAGTCATTAAGTGAATCATGTTAGAATTAAATTAGTGATGGTTGTTAAGTGAATTTGGCTCCCCATCAGCTTTACTTGTCAGAAGGTCGCAAAAAGGGATGATATGACCACCAGGTCTCTGCGACCATCTAAGTATGAATTGGTTGCCAGGTGTTTCAATTTGATCACGTGACCACCAGGGTGTTGCAACGGTCGTAAGTGTGAAAAGTGGTCCTAAGTCACTTTTTTCAGTGCTGTTGTAACTTTGAGTGGTCACTAAAGGAACTGTTGTAAGTCGAGGACTACCTGTGTGAACTAGTGCGGGACATCCGTTTCCCAACTCTTGAAATCCTCCTTTGTAAAAAAAAATATTTTAAATTTCTGTAGTAGCATACAATAAATTGCAGGGAGTTCTCGACTTACAACAATTCACTTAGTGACCAAAGTTACAACAGCACTGAAAAAAGTGACTTACGGACATTTTTCAGACTTATGACCAGGGGTGGGATTCTACCCATTCGAACCAGTTCTACAGAATCAGTTGTTAACATTCTACGCAGTTCGGAGAACCAATAAATCATGTCATGCTGGGCCCTCCCCTCCCTTCCCAGCCCAATCAGTCCTTAAGGCATTTCTTTCCCCTCCCTGACAATCAGCTGTTCTGATGATCAGCTGTTCCAGGATGCCCCTGGATGTCTTACTGCTTCACCCAGGAAGAAGGAAGGAGAGGAGAAAGGAAGGAGAGGACGATCAGCTGTTCCAACAATCAGCTGATCCGGGATCCTCCTCGCTATCTTACTGCTTCACCCAGGAAGAAGGAAGAGGAAGGAAGGAAGGAAGGAAGGAAGGAGAGGACAATCAGCTGTTCCGACGATCAGCTGTGCCGAGATTGCCCTGTCTTACTGCTTCACCCAGGAAAAAGGAAGTAAAGAAGAAGGAAGGAAGGAGAGGAGGAAGGAAGGAAGGAGAGGAAGATCAGCTGTTCTGACAATCAGCTGTGCTGGAACCTCCCTCGCTGTCTTACTGCTTCACCCAGGAAGAAGGAAGAGGAGAAGGAAGGAAGGAGAGGAGGAAGAAGGAAGGAGTAAAGAAGGAAGGAGAAAAGGAAGGAAGGAGAGGATGAGCAGCTGTCTTACTGCTTCACCCAGGAGAAAGGAAGGAGAGGAGAAGGAAGGAAGGAGAGGAGGAAGGAAGGAAGGAGAAAAGGAAGGAGAGGAAGATCAGCTGTTCCGACAATCAGCTGTGCTGGGATCCTCCTCGCCGTCTTCCTGCTTTGCCAAGGAGGAAGGAAGGAAGGAAGGAAGAAGAGGACGACCAGCTGTTTCAGGATCCCCCTCGTTGTCTTACTGCTTCACCCAGGAGGCTTCCCTGAGGCCCAAAAACAGAGCACGGGAGGGGGGTTGCTGCAAAAAAGCCACGGCCGCCCAGTCACCTAGCCACGGCCACTTAGCCACGCCCATAGAATCAGTTGTTAAAAAATTGGAATGCCACCCGAGGACCATTGCAACATGGTCATGTGATCAATATTGGGATGCTTTTGTATTTGTGTATTTATGATGGTTGTTGTATCCGGAGATCACGTGGTCAATATTTGTAACTCATGACAAGCAAAGTTAATGGTGAGGGGGGGAAAGTCAGATTTGTTTAATGACTGCACATGTCAACTAAAAAACTACTCCTTTGGATTTTTTAGTTGCCAGAGAAAGGGATTGGGAAAACCAGTGCATTCCTTAAATGCTCCAGATAATTGCTAGGCAGCCGAAGCTGTTGGAGCACAAGATTATTACTAGAGAGCCTGATTGATAACTCTAGGCTATGGATGTGTCCCACTGGAGAATATACATCCAGGGGGTGGGGGGAAGACCAGGGTCAAGGGTGAGATGAATGAAATGTCAGTCGGCTGCACCCAGATAACACCGACATGGTCAGTCCTAATCATTTATTTTTACTCTGAGAGATGTGGCTAGAGATATGTGATTTGAATGGGGGTGTATTGTTGGAGCCCTGGCACAATTTACTTAACAACCATTGTGTTTTGCTTAGCAACTGTTGTGGAAAACATCATGAAAATGGGGTGAAACTCCCTTCATAGTTGCCTTGCTTAGCNAAAAAAAAAAAAACCCACCACCAATAATGATTCCCCAAAGAAGAAATAAATGTCTAAAAACATATTGTGTTTAAGATAAACTCAACATCGGGAAAGAAAAAAGGCTAACAAATAAAGAGAGAAAATGCCAAACAGCAAATATAAGCGATGTAACATAAATTGCATGATTCACACCTTGGTATTAAATCTGGACTCTATAGAAATAGGCTGCTTTTTTTTTTTTAAGGACTTTTGAAATCACCCCCCCCCCCCAAATGACTCATATCCTGAATCTGCTCATTAAAATCAGAAGTTGCTTTCCACTTGTATAAAATGATTGCCGTGCTGAGCCCTCAGCCAGTAACTTTAGGACAGGGGTCTCCAACCTTGGCAGCTTTCCGACTTGTGGTCTGCAGCTGGCTGGAGAATTCTGGGAGTTGAAGTCCACAAGTCTTAAAGTTGCCAAGTTTGAAGAACTCTGCTCAGTGATGGGATTCAGCCGGTTCTCACCGGTTCATGAGAACTGGTTTCTCAGCAGTTTGGTGAACTGGTTGTTGGAAGAAATCACAAAGGCAGAGAACCAGTTGTTAAATTATTTGAATCCCACCACTGCCTCTGCTTTACGATATGCTGGGCTTCAACTGACTCTTTTTTCCTCTTTTTATTTTCTTGTTTTATTAGGGTAGGAGAGGCAAATTTGCCGCATGGCTGCCAATCTGCTTGCTGACGGCCTGATCCCTTGAGAAAAAAATGGCATTTCTTACTTTTTAAAAAATTAACTAAATAATTAAAAAAAATATTTAGGGACAAAGCAATGTAAATTTATTTATTTATTTGTTGAATTTCACCCATGGTGACTTGAGGTGGCTTACAGAATGTAACACCGTATTTAAAACAAAAACAAAAAAATAAAAACTAACAAAAAGAATCAAATAAATTAATAAAGTATAATAGAACAAAATTACCATTAATCCTCCCATCACTCCTTATCACCCATCCTCTCCCACTTGTGACTGTAGGACTGTAACTTTGTCTCTTGTATCCTAACGATTTATACTGACTGTTTCCTAGTAAGATTCGATTGCTTATTGTACCCTGTGACTATTATTAAGTCTTGTAGCTTATGATTCTTGACTCCTAACATCTTTTCTTTCATGTACACTGAGAGCATTTGCACCAAGACAAATTCCTTATGTGTCCAATCACACCTGGCCAATAATTCATTCATTCATTTATTTATTCATTCATTCATCCATTTCACAGCCATCAGAGGGCTTTGGACTCAACCCAAACAGTGCAACTTCTTCCCAGGACTTACGTCTCATAGATGTGTCCGTTCTCAACTCTTTCCTCCACATAAGCCAGGGCCCGGACGTGCATCGGTGAGTGAGGAAAGGCAGCGTGGATCCAGGGTAATCCGAAGACGGAGAGCCCCGTGTTGATCAGTGCTACCAGGAGCAGGTCCCAGTGATAAGCTGTCCCCTTCACCAACCTGGAATAAAATCTTTGTTAGAATCAAGATTCAGCGTAGGAACCCAGCCGGGACCAGGCCAGAACCATCTGTAACCCAAGAATCAGAACAATTCGGGTCTCCAACAGAAGAGAATAATTATGGATCAGAGTTGAACTTTATTATGGGGTCCTTGGTGCTCTCTCTGACCTTGGCTGTTTTTTTTGCAGACATTTTGTGACCCAACTATGTAACGTCATCAATGCTAGAAGAGGGAGGAGGAGAGCTGTGGAGTCCTTGGTGCTCTCTGAACTTGGTGGTTTTTATTGCACTTTTCATGACCCAACTAGGTAACGTTATCAGTGCTAGAAGGGAGTGGGATTTGTGGAGAAGAGGAAGAGGAGGTGGAAGACGATTATCGGGTCCTTCATGTTGGTGGTTTTCTTGCAGACATTTTGTTACCAAACTAGGAAATAGCATCATGCTAGAAAGGATTGAGTTTTACCAGTAGGAGGAGGAGGAAGAGGAGGAGGTGGATGACGACTGTGGGGTCCTTGGTGCTCTCTGAGTTTGGTGGTTTTCTTGCAGACATTTCATTACCAAACTCAGTAACAGCACTGATAATGTTATCTAGTTGGGTAATAAAATGTCTACAAGAATGCAATCAAGCTCAGAGAGTCCCAAAGACCTCACATTTAATGTCTCATTTGCAAAACCTTGCCTTTAGCTGTGGAACATCTTCAGATTTAATACTTAAAAATCAATTTCTAGTTGCATATTTTAATGAGCAAGGGAGGCAGAGTACTTTATAAATTCTACGGACCAACTTCCAGAGCTATTGTAAGAACCGTGGTGGTGCAGTGGTTAGAATACAGTCTTGCAGGCAAACTCTGCCTTGACTCAGCCTTTTGAGGTGGGTCAAATGAGGACCCAGATTGTTGTGGGCAAGAGGCTGACTCTATAAACTGCTTTAAAGCACTGTGAAGTCTAAGTGCTATTGTTATTCCTATCTGCTTATCTACATAGCTAACTAGCTACTCTATACAGAATCTTATCCTATCCTAACCTATCTTATCCTGTTCTTATTCTCTTATTCCATATTGTATTTCATCTATCTATCCATCTGAGCCATGGGTGGCGCGGTGGTTAGAATGCCGTATTGCAGGTTAAGTCTGCCCACTGCCACCAGTTTGATCCTAACCGGCTCAAGATTGATTCAGCCTTCCATCCTTCCAAGGTGGGTAAAATGAGGGCACAGATTGTTGGGGGCAAGAGGCTGACCCTGTAAACCACTTAGAGAGGACTGTAAAAGCACTGTGAAGCAGTATATAAGTGATGTTGCATGCTTGCTTGCTTGCTTGCTTGCTTGCTTGCTTCCTTCCTTCCTTTTCTCATTCTCCTTCCTGGTGACGCAGTGGTTAAAATGCCATATTGCAGGCTAAGTCTGCCCACTGCCGGCAGTTCGATCCTGACTGGCTCAAGGTTGATTCAGCCTTCCGTCCTTCCGAAGTGGGTAAAATGAGGACCCAGATTCTTGGGGGCAAGAGGCTGACTCTGCAAATCGCTCAGAGAGGGCTATAAAAGCACTATGAAGCGGTATACAAGTCTGAGTGCTATTGCTGTTCAGAAATGCTGCAGAAACTCTTCATCTGAGTTAGTATTGGCTGCAGTGAGGCCCATTGCCAACTCTGTGCATCCTCAGAGATCCCTCATTTTGTTACAAGATGGGGCTTCAGCCGGAGTATCCGAACCTGACACCCAAAAGCCAACAGGCCGCGATGGAAAAACCTACCTGTTCTCTGGAGCGTTGGTGAGCGAGGCCACGATGTTTTGCTCTATGAAGAAAAGCATAGAGAGCAGGAACCCCAGCCCCATGGCACTCATCACTGAGCCAAGGTGGAGATCCTTCAAGGGAGCCAAGACGAACAAGCTCTCTGACTGATTGTAGTTAAATTTGGACACTGGGGGGAAAAAAGGGGGAAAGTGAACAGACCCACGAGAATGGGGTGAGCGCTCCATCAATGGAGGCCTTCGAGAAGGTATATTTGCTTGTTCGTGTATTAACTGCAGCTAGAATTGCATTTGCTCAAAATTCTTATTGATTCCAACTGATAAAAATTGTGATTAGAAAACTATTAGAATGTGCAGAAATGAATAGAATAACACGTGCAATTAAGGAGAAGGAGCAAACTGAATATTATAAGAGATGGGAACTATTTTATTGATGGCTAGAGAAAAAATATGAAAGCTAGAAAAAGCTAATAGATTAGCGAAATATAGAAAATAGGTTTATAGAATTAAACATGCTAAGAAGAGGAGTGTTATAGTAACATAATAATTAATATTGTACATTAATCAGATAAGAATAAGACAGGAATAGAGAATTAATACCTAAGTAATGAACATGGATGTAAATTTTAATTGTTATTGCACAAGATATTTCTACCCAGATGACACACCGTTCAATGGATGATTTTATGTACTTTTATGTACCTTAAAAAATTTTTTTTACACACACATACACAAAAAAAAAGAGATTGTAGAACCATTTGCCCAGAATAATAAGGTTAAGAGTGTCCAGTCTTGGCAACTTTAAAGACTTGTGGAGTTCAACTCCCAGATTTCCCCAGACAGCCATGCCCTCCCTTCTTCCTGGGGGTGGAAGGTTTAATTTAAAAGGACCAGGAGATGATGAGTTCTAGTCCCAGTTTAAGGCACAAAAGCTGGCTTTGTGACTTTGGGCCAATCACCAAAAGACGGGAGTTCTAGTTCTATATTTGACATGAAAGCTGTCTGGGTGACTTTGGGCCAATCAACCGGTGATGGTGAGTTCTAGTCCTGCGTTAGGCATGAAAGCCAACTAGGTGACTTTCACTCAATCACCAGGCGACGGTGAGTTCTAGTCCTCTCCTAGCCCGGAAAGCCAGCTGGGTGACTTTGGACCAGTCCTTCTCTCTCAGCCCAACCCACCTCGGAAGGTTGTCGTTGTGGGGAAAATACAAAGGCGGAGGACCTATTAGGTATGTTCAACCACCTCAAGTGGTATACAAACAGTAATGAAGGCAGGATACAAATAAATAGCTTAAAAAATAAATAAAACAAACAGGCCTAGAGGCGTCTCTTCCGTCTTCACAGCCGTGATGGATTTTGTGCATCCTTTCCAGGTCAAAGCAAAATCAGTGATATTTAAAAGCACGGAGGAGTTGTTGCTTTGCAGCAAGGGAGCAAGGAAACCGTTGTGTCAAGTCAACACATCTGCAGAGGTTTTGCCCCTTTCCGGTTCCAGGCGGGTGGAAATGCGACCCACACAGAAGGGAGGAGGGGGCAGTGTGGGAGTTCTTCATTCCCTTTCATCCCTGTCCACACATTTCCAACCGACGTCATTCGGAGGATGGAGAATTGGGTTTTTCCCTTCCTCCTGCGGAAAAGATGATCCGTTGGACCCCAACGGCAGCCGTGGATAATATTTTAGATTTCCTTCGACGTCTGATGCTCCTAAGGCAGCAGATGTTCCGGACCGTTTGCACCGTTTTAACGAGCAAAATACAAAACAGCAGCATAAAAAGCTGGAGGGAAAAAAAACCTCATCAAACTCATCCCTTTTGCACCTGTCTGTCCGTCAGCGGTTCTTCCTGCCTCTGGAAAGTGAGGTAGTTGTTTTGCTGGATGCCAGAATAATTGTGTGTGTGTGGGGGGAAATAAAAGGGGTGTTTTTTTTTTCTTCTCAAAAACAAAACAAAAAAACCCCACAATCCGTCAGTAAAGGTGTCTTTTTCCATGATAGCGAAATTAAACGGTGGACGAGAATCATTCAGGGAATTTAATATTCTGCAAACAGATGCTCGGTGTGGAGCGAGGAATTTGTGGTTATCGAGATATAGATTGGAACTCGGGTTGTTTGGCAGGACTAGAACTCCCCGTCTCCTGGTGATTGGCCCAAAGTTACCCAACTGGCTTTCATGCCGAAGGCAAAACTAGAACTCCCAATCAACTGGTGATTGGCTGAAAGTTACTCAGCCGGCTTTCACGCCTAAGGCGGGACTAGAACTCATCGTCTCCTGGTGATTGGCCCAAAGTCACCCAGCCGCTCATTAACAACCACAGCAAGAATGGGGAGAAAACTCACTTAACAACTTTCTCAGCTAGCCACAGAAATGCCTGGCTCCATTGCAGTTGCAAGTTAAGTACTACTCATACTTTTAGACTCGCAATATTACCTTAACATAACCCTACCATAAAATAGAATTAGCTCATCCGGTGGTGATTCCAGCCTGGTTTACCTGGCAAGGCAGACACCATCTTGCAACGACACAGAGTTGTTTGCCACGAGGAAGTTTGTGGCAAATAAATTCAATGGATAAATCAATGCTGGGAATCCCTACTCCCTTCAACTTCAACCACACCCCACTCCTGAGAGAACTTACTTTTTATTTCCTCAAAGAAGTGGGATCCGATCACAGAGAAGGTGAGGACAGAAATGGGCAGCGCACAATCCGAAAGGATCTCGCGGACGCGCGGATGGAGGTAGGGGCTGCAACGAAATTAGAAACACCAAATTAGGACTCCCCTCCAACTCCTGCCCTGTTGAAGGTGGTTGAAAGATCAGGATGAAACTCCCAACTATTGCTATACATTTTTTAATTTTTATTCTTTAAACATCTCTTTAAGCTAACAATCTGATTTCAGGTTGTAGCCTACATACATAATCATAATTACACGTTCGGCTTTCTTATTCAGTGTCATATCATATCATTTACCTACTCCATTTTTCTTTTAACAACTCCTAACTATTGCTGGCCCAGAGGAAATGACCTTGCCTCAGCTGCTCAAGGAGAATCATTAGAACATCTCCAAGAGGCATGTTGGCCAAGTTTTCAATGTTGGTCAAGATGCCAACATCCATGCCTAGTTAGGATGCTGGCCCATCACTCAGCCTCCCTCTCTCTCTGTTGAGTTCTGTGGAACAAGGTTCAGAGTATAGGAGTTTTCCTTGGAGAAATGATGGTATGTAGGGTTCCGTGGTGCTGAGCTTGGTTGTCTTCTTTCAAATGTTTAATGACCCAACTAGGTAACATCATTAGTGCTAGAAGAGAGTGGGCTTTGTAGAGAGGAGGAAGAGAAGGAGAAAGAGGAGGAGGAAGAGGAGGACTGTTCTCTGAGATTTGTGATTTTCTTATAAACCAAGGGGACCCAAACCTAGCAACTTTAAGACTTGTGGACTTCAACTCCCAGAATTCTCCAGCCAGCATAGCTTAAAGTCTTAAAGTTGCCAAATTTGGAGACCTCTGCTACAAATATTTCATGACCCAACTTGGTAACATCATCAGTGCTAAAAGGGAATGAGATTTGCTCTCTGCAGCAATTGGGAAGCGAGAGTACATTCCAACTCTTTATCTTTGAAAGATTGTAACTAAACTACCAGTTTTTGCCTGGGAATATATTTAATTGGAGAATGTGATTGATGACACCCAACTTGTGAATCTATGATTCAGTTGGAGAATCTGATTTATGACACACCCAGGGGAGAGGAAGGAAACAGGGTCACAGGGGACTGTAAATAACATAGGCCAGATTTGGCTTCATACCGGGCAGGGCCAGTATGTTGCCTCTAATGAATCCTTTGAAGTTTTTTCTTTGGTACAAGAATCATGATTTAATTAGGGCAATTGCTGAAATCCCGACAGCTTACCTTTTCTTGAACTGATAGAGTGTGTGGCCAAGCCACAATGTCCCCAGCATCAGCATGAGACTCAAAACGGCCGTTTCTCGTCCCTCATGTGGGGTGGCTGAAGGACTGTCACTCTGATTTCCCATCGACGAACGTTCGGTGGAGATGTTCAGCAATAAGTTGGTGTTGTTGATGGTCAAGCTGTGAGATCTTGGGCCATGGTAATAGTTTGTAAAAACTGGAAAAACAAACATATATATATATATCACCCCTTTATTTAGACCCATGGGCACATTTTGTCGTGGCCCGCTGGAAGCTAGTGGAGCTGGCAGCAGTCGGACAGTAGTGAGGAAGTTGGGGAGGAACATGGGCCAGTCCTGGAGGCTGAGGAAGGCTCGGACAAGGGCTGTGTCAGAGGCAGAGATGGGGCCAGGGCCCTCCGACAGTTATCAGTTGCATTTGGAGCCAGAGCTCAGTGGGGCAGAGGAACAGCTGGAGTCTGTTCCCATACACGCGTACACGTCTCGACGGTCCTCTTTCCTTGTCAATTCCTTGTTCCCAACTGAGCTCATTCCGGTGTCCACGACGCTGAATGACCCCTCCCATGGGGATTAAAAGAGGACCAAAAGGGGAGGGGGATTTTGCAGGAAACAATTCGTTTGTTGCAGCTGTGTGAAGATCTGTCAGTGCATCTCAGAGACTCTTTGCTGAGCCCTTCCTTGTCAGCACTGCATTTGGAAAGTTACTTGGCAGTTCTCCAAGCTAAATAAGGTCTATGCTCCTAATTACACCCTTGAAAGACCATTGGCCAGGCCTTTGGCTAAAGGTGAATGCCAAAAATTCGCCTTCATTTAATAAAAGGGGTTTTAGAGTCGGCTTCGTGCTTTTTGGGGAAGCCAAGGTCAGAACACATTAATTGAATTAGCTGTTATGCGAATGCTTCACTGGGGAGAAAGGGATTACAAGAGATTAAGCAATTGCACAATGAAGAATACAGTCATTATTTGCATAGTATGCTCAATGGCTACTAATGTCTTCATACTCCTTTCTATGCGCACAGATAATCCTTGATTTATAGCCATTCAATGACCATTCAAAGTTGTAACAGCACTAAAAAAAAGTGACTTGCAACTGATAGTCACACTTGAAATGATGCAGCATCCTCATAGTCATGTTATCAAAATTGAGTGCTCAACAACTAGCATGTACAGTATTTATGATGGCTGCAGTATCCTCAGGCTACGTGATTGCCATTTGTGGCCTTTCCAGCTGGCTTTCTACAAGCGAACTTCACGGGGGAAACCAGATTTCTTTTTCTAAGAGTCATGCAGTGAACAACTTGCAGAGATTTGGTAAACAACGATGGCAATAAAAGGTCACAAAATTGATTTGCACTTAACAACTGGCTTGCTTAACCATGGAAATTCTGATTACACTTGTAGTAAAAAAAATTGAGGACTACCTTTATTTCATACAATGCTTCCTCTCTTATAAACCCTTCCTCTCCAATCTCTTCCCTCTGGCTAGTAGATGGGGAAAGTGGGGGGAAAAGTTGGATGCAGGACAACACTTATCTGACCACTGTCTTTGTAGTAGCTTTTCTTCATATCCTTCAGGGCTATCCCCATATTCTCTGGCAGGAATAGCCAACACCCAAGAAGATCGGCTGAAGATCCAGATGGATCTTGACAGACTGGAACACTGGGCCATATCAAACAAAATGAAATTCAATTCAAATTGAAATTCAAGAGAAAAGTAAAGTCCTACACTGAGGCAGGAAAAACCCAAAGGACACATATAAACTGGGTGAAACCAGGTTCAATAGTAGGAACTGGGAGAGGATCTGGGAGTCTTAGTGGACAACCAGCTAAATCGGAGCCAGCCGTGTGCAGCAGCAGCTTAAAAAGCTAATGCAATCCTAAATTACATTAACAGAGGGATACAATCCAGATCAAGGGAGGTATTAANGCAGCTTAAAAAGCTAATGCAATCCTAAATTACATTAACAGAGGGATACAATCCAGATCAAGGGAGGTATTAATACCACTCTCTAAAGCCTTAGTAAGGCCACTCCTAGAGTCCTGCATCTAGTTTTGTTCACCACATTATAAAAAAGATGTTGAGACTCCAGAAAAAAAAGTGCAGAGAAGAGCAACCAGGATGATTAGGGGACTGGAGATTAAAACATACAACTAACGGTTGCAGGAACTGGGCCTGGCTAGTCCAGGGAGGAGAAGCACCAGGGGAGACAGGAGAGCATCTTCCAATACTTGAGGGGCTGCCCCAGAGAGGAGGAAGGGGGGTCAAGCGATTTCCAAGGTACTTGAAGGCCAGACAAGGAACAATGGATGGAAACTGATCAAAGAGAGACTGAACCTGGAAATAAGGAATTTTCTGACAGGGAGAAGAATCAACCAACGGAAGAGAAGTTGCCTCTGGAAGTTGTGGGAGCTTCATCACTTGAGGCTTTCAAGAAGAGACTGCACTGCCATTTGTCAGAAATGGTGTAGGGTCTCCTGCTTGGGCTGGGGGTTGGACTAGATGACCTACAAGTCCCTTCCAACTCTGATTATCTGTTAATCTGTTTTTAACTCCCAGAATTCCTCAGCCAGCCATGTTTAGCTGAGGACTTCTGGGAGTTGAAGTGCACAAATCTGAAAGTGGCCCAG
The DNA here is from genome assembly GCA_004320025.1 of Laticauda laticaudata. NCBI lineage: Eukaryota > Metazoa > Chordata > Lepidosauria > Squamata > Elapidae > Laticauda > Laticauda laticaudata. Next base: position 28,442 of record BHFT01017079.1, read on the forward strand.
TTTGGAGATACACCCGCTCTAAAATTTCCTTCATAAAATATCTAGACAGCGCAGTATATCTGGGAATCTCTTCATTAATTGCCTAGCCTATTTCCAAGGCCAAAATGAAGGCAAAGGTATTTTTTTCAAATCAGGCACCTCTTCGGACAGCTCATCGGGGGGAGAAATGCCCGATGTCGACCCTTTTGATTGCTAGGCGACGCCGCGAGAGGGCGAACTCCGACCCCCTCTGCCTCTTCCGCCCGCACCAACCAACCGGGCAAACAGGCAGGCAAAGAGTGGGCGTGACCATAGCCTCCGATCCCCGCCCCCCCGCTTTCCTTTATCCTCGCTTCTGGATTGCTCGGCTGTTCCGAGAGGAACGACCGGAAGAGGCGGGGCTTAGCCTCCGGTGCACTGCTTTTACCTGGGCCGCGAAATGCACCACCGCCGACACGACGACCGGGCGCTCCTCGTCTTCGTCAGCCGCGTCCGGGGACAGGCGCGCGCGGGTAGGACCCTCGCCTAAAGGGGTCGTTGGGTCTGCAGCGGGGTGGGTGGGTGAGGGGAGAAGCAGCCTTCCGGCCGAGAGCGAAGGCCTACTTTAGCCAGAGGCCTCCATTCGCCTGGAACTACAACTCCCACAATCCCTCTGGCCAGCGTCTAAGCACCTGCGCTGTCTGGAGAGTCTGGGAGTTGTAGTCCAGCGCCTTCTTCACTGACTCCAAGATGTCTTCCAACTCCGTTATTCCTTTTCATGGTGATACCACAACCAACTGGTGAAACTTAACTCCAGTTTTGCCAGACAAGTCAACTTAAAACTATTGTTTATGGGCCTGAGTAGTTTGCTTACATTATTATTAGGCATAATGACAAACTTCAGCTAGTCCAATCCCCTGCTGAAGCAGGAAATACTATACCATTCCAGACAAGTGGCTGTCCACTCTTTTCTTAAAAACCTCGAGTGATGGAGCTCTCACAACTTCTGGAAGCAGGCAGTTCCACTGGTTAATTGTTCCCACTGTTAGGAAGTTTCTTCTTAGTTCCAGGTTGTTTCTCTCCTTGATTAGTTTCCACCCTTTGTTTCTTGTCTTGCCATGCTTTGGAGCAGGGGTCTCCAACCTTGGCAAATTCTGGGAATTGAAGTCCACAAATTTTAAAGTTGCCAAAGTTGGAGACCACTACTTTGGAAAATAGCTTGACCACACCTCTTCTTTGGGGCAGCCCCTCAAATACTGGAATCTTGCTATCATGTCCCCCCTAGTCCTTCTTTTCTCTAGACTAGCCAGACCCAAATCCTGAAACCGTTCAATCTGGATCCAGCCATCTGTGACACATCAGGTGTGAACTTTCACAACTTAGCTGGTCTGAATTGGTATGCCTCAGGCAGTGTGGGCTTCCACAAGATATGTAATATTAGCAGTCCATTAGCTTCTTTTGTAAGTTTAGTTGCACCATAGTCTATTTTGCAGACTCCTGTGCATTCCTCCCACGTGTGCAAGACTCTGTCTTAACCGTTACATAAAGTACTCCAGTTCTTATCCACACGCAGATAAGGAATATATAATGTTTCCCTGTATGAAAAAAGATTATTTTTTGCATTTTTCCCTGCTTACAATAGTGCTTTACACTGTGTGTGTATATATATATACACATATGTATGTATGTA
>BHFT01017080.1:0-15128 GCA_004320025.1 Laticauda laticaudata
CGGTGGCCAGGCCAGGCATGTGGGGCAAGTTCCCCCCCTCCTCCCTTTCCCCCCTCCCCTCCCTACCTGGTTGATGACCACTGGTCTACACAATGTAAATACCACATCTCAGTGACATAGACAGGAGTGGTGCCTAGAGGTGGAGTTCTCGCCTCACAATCAGGGGGCTGTAAGTTCGATCCTAGGCAGAGGCAGATAGTTCTCTCTCTGGGCACACTGAGAATATATCTGCTGAACAAAACTCCACACTGGCAACGGGAAGGGCATCCAGCCCGTAAACACTCTGCTAGCTCCATTCAGTTGCCCAAACTCCACCCCGATGCAAGGGATTATGGGGTCATTAAAAGAAGAAGGTCTCAGTGATGTAGACAAGTCACATTTCCACCCTATCCTGCATCAGTTGGATCCTCAAGGTGGATAACAGGGTCAGCTTCGACGTCCAACCACAATGGAGCCCCAAATTTCCATTGCTAAGAGACGGTTCTTCAAGTGAGTTTTGTCCCATTTCACGGCCTTGCTTCTCGCAGTCTTTAAGTGAACTTCTTAGCAACCCAGTTGTTAAGTGAACCTGGCTTCCCTGTTGACTTTGATCAATGGTTGTTAATGTGAAAACATAAGTCAGGTTTTTTTCTATGCCATTGTAAACTTTGTTCATTAAACAAATGGTAGTAAGTCAAGGATACAGGTACTCTTCGATTTACAGCAGTTCTCTTAATGACTGTTCAAAGTTTCAACAGCACTTTTTTCAGACCATTTATTCACACAGACCTATATTCGGATGCTTCATACCTGACTCACATTTATGACGGTTGCAAAGTTCCGAGTCACACAATCCTTTTAGCGATGTTGACAAGCAAAGCCAATCGGGATTCCGGATTCACTTAATGACCTTAATGAACTTAACCACTTAATGACCTTAATCACTTAACGAATGGGGCAAGAGAAGTCATAAAATGGAGCCAAACACTTAACACATTTCTCGCGTAGCAATGTAAATGTTGGGCTCCGTCATGGAGGTAAGCTGAGGACTTCCCGAATGGGTACTACTTTTATTTTCTTTCATAAAGTCTTTCTTGCTTCTGTTCGAGAGTCTTTGTATTTTGGGATTTTTTCCCCCCAGTTCTTTCTCTTTTTGTGATGACCCAGAGTGTAACACAAACGTAACAAAATCAAAAATGTAAATAAATGTCCTTTAATGCCACCAACTTGGCCCCACTGTTTAATAATTCCCAGTTGGAAATAAAACTTACTCAAAAATAGTCTTTAAAATAAAGCAATACAATCCGAACTTAATGAGCAGATAGAGGTGAAATAAAAAACAAAAAAAAACTACAGTGAAGGAATTTCCACAAGGGACCAAGATAAGTAATTACCAACTTCAAGGAGATAACAAGGCACAGTCTGTTGGAAGGATGCCAACCAAGATAACTTCAGCCCAAAATAAAACACGCTTTGCTTCTGGCAACGCTGTGTTGTAATCGTCTCTTAAATGCTATTCTCCCCAGCTGCAAACAATGAGGGGGATCATGGCCGCTTCCTCTCTCGTAAGCCAAGTTGTTTCCTTCTCTGTTCCTCCCTGCATGTCCTAGGATGAAGAGGGGATGGGCCTGCTTCTTCCTCTGCCTCTGCCCTTCCCCAGACTCCTCCACAAAATTTGGAGCCATACCTCCACTCCCTGTTGGTGGTTCCTCCTCTCCCTCAGTGTCCGACTCTAACAAGGGCATGACACTTCGCTTCTGCTATCTCCAAGTACCGAAATATCCACAATCCAATATCCATTTATTTTGTATTCCTTATCAAAAATGGTTCATTCTTCCTGTCTCCTAGCAGAATCACCTGCTAGGTTTGCCAACATTTAGGCCTCTCTTTCTCTTTTGAACGCGTATTTCGCAATGCAGCCTTTCCTAATTTCAGGAAAAGGTCACATTAATTAAATAAATGGCTCCCGAGGAATGGAAACAGTGGGGTCTGCACTCCAACAAGGAGAACCATCCAGCTGAGATAATTATTATGGGTAAGAAGTGTGAAATTAGATCATTACATTCAGATTCAAAATGGGGTGTTTTCGTTTGTGAGAAGGGGAGAGAGAGAGAGAGAGAGAGGATTAAAGAAAGAAAGGCAACATTCATTCAATAATGTAGAATATGGAGTTGGAAGGGACATTGGAGGTCATCTAGTCCAACCCCCTGTTCAAGCAGAAAACCCTATACCATGTCAGACAAATGCTTGTCCAATCTCTTCTTGGAAACCTCCAGTGATGGAGCACTTTCAGGTTCCCAAGATTGGACACCCTGTGCCAGGGAACAAGAAAACCCAAATTATTTTTTTAATAATTTAAAAATTATTAAATTTTTCCTGCAAATTTCTACCATCTTCTCTGGACTCTGCAATACAGGCAGCCCTTGACTGAACAACAGTTTGTTTAGTGGCCGCTCAAAGTCGCAACAAGCCCAGAAAAAAAGTGACTTATAGCCAGTGATGTGATTCAACCGGTATAACAACTGGTTCGGTGAGCACATGCTTTGCGTCCTTTCATAGTTGTGACCTTTCCAGTATCCCCATGATCTCATGATCAAAATTCATACCTGACTCAGATTTATAATGGTTGCAGTGTCCTGGGGTCATGTGATCAACTTTTGTGACCATCTGACAAGCAAAGTCAATGGGGAAGCCAGGTTCACTTATGGACCAGGTTATTAACTTATCTACCATGGGGGATTCACTTAACAATGAAGGGAAGAAAGGTTGTAAAATGAGGCAAAATTATTGAATAAATATCTCCCTTCACAACAGAAAAGTTGGGCTCAATTGTGCCTGTAAGTCGAGGAATGCCTGTATCCTACCTTGAATGGGCTTCTGCTGGTGGTATTTGCTTTGCTTATGAATGGGGCCATCTAGATAGTTGGCTTCCTCTTTCAATAAGCTTTTTATCTCCTTAAGTGCTGGCATCTGCTGTGGGCTATTAAGAAAGACTGGAGGCTGCTTGCTGCCTTTAAGAGCCCGTTTCTCCATTTCTCCTTTGGGGGAAATCTAATATTCTGCCTTTTTAAAATATTTCCCAAAATATTTCATTCTTTGGGAGGGGAGGGCTTCCCATTACCATCAACATTCAACTTAGATTTTTGACATCTTGATCCTTTTCTCGTCTTCTTCAAACCTTTTCCTTCTATTCTACTCCGTCTCCTGGGATTCTGTCTGTGGCCCTGAAGGTCCTTTGCTCAGATTGGCAGTTGCACAATCCAGACACAGATGAACAGAGTTGGAAGGGACCTTGTAGGTGATCTGGTCCAACTCCCCCCCCCCTCCAAGCGCCGACCCTACTATACCATTTCTGACAAATGGCAGTGCAATCTCTTCTTGAAAGTCTCCAAATGTTTCTTCATTTGAGGTCACTTCATTCCCACCTGACATGCAGCTTCAGGGAGGCAGAAAGACAAACATTGTTCACCTGGAAATTGAGGTCCCGTGGGAAAAAGATGATACTTTATGGAACTCAACAAACAAATTTCGGCAATTGTTTTTAAGCGACTGACTGTGTGTGTGTGGCAGGCATAAAGGAACGCGCCTTCCTTGAATTACCTTTAAGTATGCAACCATTCCTCCTCCTCCTCTTCCTCCTCCTCCTCTCCATAAATTTCCCTCTCTTCTAGAACTGATGATGTTCCCTAGTTGGGTCATGAAACCATCTACAAAGGAAACAACCAAGCTCAGAGAACACTTAGGACCTCATAGTCTTCCTCCTCCCCTTCTCCTCCTCCTCCTCCTCCTTTCCATGTATTTCCCTCTCTTCTAGAATTGATGATGTTCCCTAGTTGGGTCATGAAACATCTACAAAGGAAACCACCAAGCTCAGAGAGCATCCAGAACCCCACTGTTCAACCCTGAGTTACAAATAATTTCTCCCTTATTGAGATCTAACTGTGGATTCCCTTCAAGACCAGGAGTGCCCTACCTACCTCAATGAGATTTCATGAGCTTTTGCTGTCCTGGGCTACTTGTAGGTGGGTAGGAGTTCTTGAGAATGGGGGGGGGGCAACATTTCTAACACTGCCAAGGGTTTCCGTGTTTTAAAATACACCCTCATGCTTTTCGGTGGCTTTTAAGGCCTCGTGCATGCTTGCTGCCGAAAGTCTCCGGTTAATGTTCCGATAATTACAGCGCAGAAGGTTCCAGAAAGTAGTCCTCAAGTCGCGATTGAAGAAGGCGTAAATCAAGGGGTTGATGAGGGAGTTGGTGTAGCCCAACCACAACAAAGTCCGCTCTAACCACAGAGGGATGCAACTGCACTGGCTGCCGCAGAGGAAAGGCCGGGCGGTGGACATCAAGAAGAACGGCAGCCAGCAAACGGTGAAGGCGCCCACGATGATGCCGAGAGTCCGGGCGGCCTTCTGCTCCCTCTTGAAGATGGAGATGTTCTTGTGGTCTTCCTGAAGGAACTTGGACAACGTGGCACACTCCTTGGCGGCCTGGCTGCGTTTGATGCTCCGTGATGGCCGTACGCCAGAGTCTACGCAGAAGATACTGTCCCGGTGGTGAGGCCTCGGGAAGTCCACAAACCGGTGTTTCCGAGCGCTGGCTTTGGCCGCTTGGTAGATCCTGTGGTACATGACCAGCATAACAGTCATGGGGATGTAGAAGGCCACGCCGGTGGAGTAGATGGTGTAGCCAACATCCTGGCTGATGAGACACACACGGTCCACCGTGACGTTCTTGGCCCAGCCGAACAAGGGAGGGAGAGTGATGGAAGCAGAAAGAAGCCAAACCACGAAGACCATCTTGGCCATCAGTTTCCCGTCTTGTCTCACCGGGTAGGTCAAAGGTCGAGTGATTCCCAGGTACCTGGAAAACATTGGTTCAGATTGAATATACGGAGAGGCCTCAACCTATGATTGGTCATTTAGCGAACATGCAAAGTTATGACAGACCTCCCCCAGAGCCTGTACTTTTCATCTAACTTTCTTTTATTGTTTGCCTGTTTTATTCTATTATTTAATTTAATCTCATTTAATCATCCATCTGAGGATAATTCAGCTAAGGCTGTTTCCAGTAACTCTTACTTTATTGCAGTGTATTGTATTGTTTTACTTTTATTTTTTTATTTTACTGTTTCATTTTGTCTGTACTTTTTAATCTAACTTTCTTTTATTGTTTGCCTATTTTATCCTATTATTTAATTTACTCCATTCTGCTTTTTATTATTTGTTAAGATTCTGTGCAGATATGATAGAGGAAAACAGTGCAGAAAAATCAAATAAGCGTAAAAAGAAAGGTGGATTATTTCTCACCACGGAGGGGGAAAAAATGGATCGGGAAGAAAATGGTTTTGAGATTGGGGTAGCAGTGTCAACAGTTTTTTTAAAAAGAGGAGATTTTATTCCGTCCTGATTCCATGGGGAAATTACTTCTGTTATTTTTAAGCTCAGAATAGAAAAAAAAGAAATGAGACTTTGATTTCAAGATTGAAATCATTGTGTGGTTACAGAAAAAGCTTGAATTAAAGGTAATGCAAATTCACATGGTTCTCAACTTATGACCATAATTGAGCCCACAATGTCTGTTGCTAAGCAGGACAGTCATTAAGTGAATTTTACCCCATTCTTTCCACGGTTGTTAAGCAAGTCAGTGCAGTCATTGAGTTAGTCACCCAGTCATTTAAGTGAATCTGGCTTCTCCATGGGCTTGGTTCCTTAGAAGGTCCCAAAAGGGGATCATATGACTCCAGGACACGGTGAACAGTCATAAATATACACATCAGCTGCCAAGTCTCTGAATTTGGATCACCTGACCATGGGAATGTCATAAGTGTGAAAAATGGTCCTATGTCAGAAGTCACTTTTTGACCAGGGTTGGCCTGTTCCTGGTTCTCCTCGGTTTGGTTGAACCGATAGCTAATTTTATCATTCTTAATTACCGCTTTGGTGAACCAGTAAATTCTACCCGTGACTGGCCCCGCCCATCTTGTCCCGCCCCTCCCAGGAGTCCACACAGTCCGTTTTGGACACCAGGTAAGTACAGTGCCTGCACGGAGGCTCAAGGAGGGAGAAAAACAGGCCTAGGGGAGGCCATTTTCACCCTCCTGGAGGCTCGAAGAAAGCCTCTGGAGCCAGGGAGGGCGAAAAATGGGCCTCCTGGAAGATATGGAAGCTCCGAAGGGCCTCTGGAGCCCGGGGGAGGCAATTTTCACCCTCTCAGAGGCTCAAGGAAAGCCTCTGGAGCCTGGGGAGGGCAAAAATCCCCCCCCCATGGTGCAGGTGGTCAACTAGGCCATGCCCAGAATGGCCACGCCCACCCCCATCAACTGGGCAAAGAACCCGCCCCTGCTTATGATCCGGATTAGAAGCTCCAATAGCTACTCTTTCCTATGGTCACATTTTGGACACTGGGCAAACGGCCCACATTTATAGCTTGTTGGCAGCATCCTGTAGACACATGACCATAATTTATAATCTTTTTTTGGAGGTGGGAAACCGATATTTAAGATTAAGATTAGATTAATGTCAGGGCTCCAACATGCAACCCCGTTAAAATCACAAGTCTCTAGCCGCATCTCTCAAGCGTCAAAAAGATTGATTTATTGGGAGTTGACGTGTCGGCGTTTCCTGGGTGCAGCCGACTCTAAGACACATCATTCATTTCCCCCTTGACCCTGGTCTTCCCCACCCCCCTGGATATATATGGGACATATCCATAGCCCAGAGTCATCAATCATGCTCTCCAGTAATACTCTTGTGCACCAACAGCTTCAGCTGCCAAGGCTGAAGGCATCTGAGGCATTTGAGGAATGCACTGCTTTCCCCCATTCCCTTTCTGCAGGCAACTGAAAAGACAAAAGGAGTATGTTTTAGTTGACAATTAGATTTACAGATTAGATTAGATAAGATTAGGTTTAGAATAAGATTATATCACATTTTGATTAGATTAGATTAGACTAGATTAGATTGAGACGAACAACCTAGATTAGCTCACCTCTCCTTGGGATCTTCTGAATGCATTGGACTTCCTGGAAGACCCCAGATTGGGGAGGTCTAGTTCCCCTGGTCATCTCTAAGCCAGGGTGTCTATGATCGCCCATGATCACTTCCCTCTTCTATGATCAAACCTGTCCTGCCCCTGGTGGAGACTGACTCTGAGGGAGAGGAGGAATAGCTGACAGGGAATGGAAGTGTGGCTCCAGAGGTTGTGGAGGAGGCTGGGAAAGGGCAGAGACCAGCTGGGCAGTTAGAGGAGGCCCCAGGCCCATCCCCTATCCATCCTAGAGCATGCAGGGAGGAGAGGATAAGGGAGAGTTGTGGTCTCCTCAGGAGGAGAGGGCCTTGATCCTCTTCATGGGCTGCAGGTGTGACAACTAAATAAGAGTTTGGACCTGCATACTGGCAAACGCTGGAAACAAAGCATGGAAATATCTCTAGTTTATGGTTCCTCTCTGAGTTTGGCGGCCTTCCCAGTGTGTGTTATCTGTGGACGTCCTCCAGTCCTTATCTTGCCTGGTTTGTGTTGCTTTTTTCCTTCTTCGTGTAAAATGTGTGGGAGTTGTTTTGTCTTCCATCAAAGATATTTGGAGCTTGGAAACAAACTGAATGAATAAAAGGGGCTTCACCTGTTTTCTGTGACTGTGTTTGTTTTGTATCCCACCCTGGGTCATCCCAAAACCTGAAGAACATCCTTGCAGCCCTTACCTGTCCACACTGATGACGCAGAGGGTCATGATGGACGCTGTACAACACATGACGTCCATGGCAATGAAGAGGTTGCAGAAGACTTCCCCGAACAGCCATTTGCCTCCTACCAAATCTGTGATGATCACAAATGGCATGACTGCCAGGGCGACGGACAGATCTGCAGCGGCCAAAGAAACCACCAGGTAATTGGACGGTTGCCGAAGCTTTTTTACGGTGCACACGGAGATGACCACCAGGCTGTTTCCTGCAATGGTCAACAGGGTAATAACGGAAATGACTATCCCAATGACCACTTTTTCCGTGTCCCCATACAGCACAGCATCCTCTCCGCAATCGGGAGAGTCGGTGGCATTGGAGAGCAGGGCCCTGGGTTCATTGAGTTGGGAAAGTCCCTCAGTCATGAATGTTGACTTCCAGGAGAAGATGCTCCTGCTTTGTAGTCTCCAAAAGGAGTGGTTGTTGCGGCTCCCAAAGTTGACTGGATTGAGTCTTTATCAACATCTTCAAGCTGACAGCTGCATGAAGAAGAGGAACAGAGCATGAGCTGGCTTTAGGTTTTCATAACCGGGTGGGATTCTACCTGATTGGACTGGTTCTATAGAACCGTTTGTTAGGATTCTGCCCAGTTCAGAGAACTGGCAAATCGCGCCACTGGCTGGTCCCGCCACTCCCCTCCGCACCCACTCATTTCTTACCTGGCATGCACGCCATCCAACTTGCCTGCCTTGTGCCTTCGCCTAATTTGTAATAAGTTACTATTTTTCCTTTTTTTTCCCCGGCAATCAGCTTTTCCGACTATCAGCTGTGATATTTAGATGAGCTAGAAAGCAGAAAATTGTTGGATTTCTTGCTTTCTAGCTAATCTAAAAGTAGAGCTGAACCTTCCTTGGGACTGAAGCTTCTATTTTTCAGTGCAGACTCAGGCAGCAGATTGCAGAATGGTAGATCTCTGAGTGAATCTGTGATTCTGCGAGCAACTCAATCTGCCTGCCTGCTTTGCCTGATTTTGGGTAAAAGTTGCTCTTTTTTTAAATGAAAAAATGCAATATTTACATACATGGTGTGTTGTGAGTTAATTTTGTGAGTTTGCTCGCAAGCAAATTTTATATGACAGACTTGGGCAGTAGATTGCAGAAAGATAGATCTCTGAGTGAATCTGTGATTCGGTGAGCAACTCAATCTGCCTGCCTGCTTTGCCTGATTTTGGGTAAAATTCCTCCTTTTTTAATTAAAAAAATTCAATATTTACATGAATATTTACAATATTTACATACAAGCCACGCCCACCCAGTCACATGACCACCAAGCCACACCCAAAAATTAGGCCATGCCCACAGAACTGGTTGTTAAGAAATTTCAATCTCATCCCTGTTCATAACAGTGCAGTGGTGAAATGCTACAAGTTCAGCCCGGTGGAAAAAAAGCTCCGACGATCAAAAGAGAAAAGTGCAGGATCGGCCCTGTGCTTTTCCCTTCTTTCTCCTCTCAGCTGATTGGCGCAGCAGAGCCTCAGCTGATGTTTGAGAAGCTGCGTGCATGCGCAAAGAGCATGATGACCGAACCAGTAGGAAAACTGGTCGAGTCCACCAACTGTAACAGTGGGTAGTTAGCTACAGCAGATGACCTTGAAGTCAAAGTCATTGCTGTGGTTCGCCGGCAGCAGGTGCAGACGGCTGAGGCCTTGGAGAGCGAGGACACAGAAGAGGGGCCTGCGTGTGATGTAGGGATGGGGCCAGGACCATCAGTGCTGCCTTTGGAGATTGTGGAGGCTGGCAGCAGCGATGAAGAGGACCCCGAGGAGCCTGTGCCAGGTGTGGGTGCGTGCAGGGCTGCTCGAAGGAAAGATCAGCTGCAGTAGCACAGACCACTCGGGAGTAAGGCTGCAAGGTGATGGCCCCTCCCTTAAGGGATAAAAGCCAGCCCTCAGAGGTGGGATTCTTTGCAGGAAGCAAGGAAGTTCTTGTACTTCAAGCCTTGTGGAAGTTCAGACTATCCTGGTTTGTGTTTAGAGACCTTTGGTTTTGATTATTTCCTTGCAATTTAATCTAGTGTTCTTGGCAGCCTTGCACAACCTTGGCAAGGCTCGCTCTTATAAGAGACAATTAATTTTTAACAGCATTTTAATGTGAATGAACGAAATTCACAGAGAAGCATTAAAAGGTTTCGCTTTTATCTCTGGTATTTGTTTGCTTTGAACGGGGCTTGGGTCAGAACAGTCATGGAGATACTTCATCCTTTCCTCCATAAATGTCTGAGGGAAGACCCCAGCTACACAACCACCAACATGGCAGTCCTCAACTTACAACGGTCCATTTAGTGACCGTTGGAAGTTATCATGGCCAACCCTGGTCAAAAAGTGACTTATGACATAGGATCATTTTTCACACTTTGGACATCCCCAGGTCAGGTGATCCAAATTCCAACACTTGGCAGCTGACCCATATATTTATGACGGTCGCTGTATCCTAGAGTCACATGATCCCCTTTTGCGACCTTCTGAGAAACCAAGTCCATGGGGAAGCCAGATTCACTTAACAACCGCATGACAAACTCAACAACTGCACTGACTCACTTAACTGTGGCAAGAATGACTGTAAAATGGGGCAAAATTCACTTAACAATTTTCGTACTTAGCAACAGACATTGTAGGCTCAATTGTGGTCATAAGTTGAGGACCACCTGAATTTGCATTACCTTTAATTCAAGCTTTTTCTGTAACCACACAATGATTTCAATCTTGAAATCAAAGTCTAATTTCTTCTTTTTTCTATTCCAAGCTTAAAAATAACAAGCAATTTCCCCATGGAATCAGGACGGAATAAAATCTCCTCTTTGTTTAACTGTTGACTGCCACCTCAACCCCAAAAACATTTTCTCTCCCATCCATTTTTTCTCCCTCCGTGGTGAGAAATAATCTGCCTTTACGCTTATTTGATTTTTCTGCACCGTCTTCCTCTATCATATCTGCGCCGAATCTTAACGAGTAATAAAATAACAGAATGGAGTAAATTAATTGAATAAAACAGGCAAACAATAAAAGAAAGTCAGATAAAAAGTACAGACAAAATAAAACAGTAAAATAAAATAATAAAAGTAAAACAATACAATACACTGCAATAAAATAAAAGTTACTGGAAACAGCTGAATCATCCTCAGACAGATGATTAAATGGGAAGCATTTGGAAATGAATCAGAATTGGCGATATACTACAAAACAGGAGGAATTCTGAGAAGATGACAGCCAAAAAGACTTGCATGAAGCAGAAAAGAAATAATTTTTTTTTTTTGGGGGGGGAGAGATTTTTATNAAAGAAATAATTTTTTTTTTTTGGGGGGGGAGAGATTTTTATGAGAGTCACAAGAGATTGAAGGCAATCAGCAATGAAATAGCCACAACCAGTAAAATCTTTTTCACCGCCTGTATCTCCTGCTTTTCATTTTTTCCTCTGATCCATCATTTGCTTCTTCCTTAGCTAGCCAGGACCGTATCTTAACTCCTGTTTCAAGGTAGTCCCTCTTACATCTTGACCAAGGAGCTCCCCAATCATGATGAACTTTTCAATTACCACCAGACTGTTAATTTGGTGCCATAAACTCACCTGGATATACCAGTGCAATTTCTTTTTTAAACTTTACCTTTGGAAACATGGCTTTGAATAGCCGCGTATCGCTTACGTTCCCTTTCAGGGCGAAGTATTTTCTATCAAATAAAAGATAAGCAATCCATTGGATGCTGCAATTCGAACAGCATATTATTAAAAGGGAGACCTTTGCCTAGCAGGAATTAAAAGTGTCAGACAGGAGGATTAACTTGGCTGCGATAGCTTGTGGTAAGACAGACAGTCCATTCATTTAATAAATCGATAAAAATAATATCTATCCAAAGGAGAGGAGAGGATCTTCCACTGAATCTTGTCTCTTGCTTCGTCAAGCAACAGGCCAGGTGAGAAAAATCTCTGGTCCCTTTGTGCAATTTAGAACCAGGAGATGAGATCTCCTTTCGAAAGGATGAGGGGAGGGGGGAAAAAATGTTACCTTGAAAGAGGCAAAGGAGAAGAGAAGGGTAGCCAATATCTCCTCTTGGGTTGTGGCATCTCCTATCCAGGCTTATTCTTCAGCCCCCTCATTCCTGGGCTGGAACCACCCCACCATTGGGTTCTCCTTTGTGGTCAAACTGAAGGATGCAGTCCAGGGCTTCAGCTGCAAGTGAGAAAGATGCCTCTCTGGAGGTGTCTCCAGCCTCCCAGATGTGCTGCTAGCTAGAGTGAGACTAGATGCCAGTCTGGGGGAGGGAAAGGAGGGGGGTGCTTTGCCTCCTCTTCCTAGCCAGCCCCAAAGAATTGCTTTGCTCCTGAGTCTTTGCTCCCAGATCTCCTCTCCCTTTTGGTTGGGGAGAGCAGGAAGGGAGGAACTGACAGGAGGGAGGGAGGAAGGATGGGAGGGAGGGAAGGAGGGAGGGAAGGAAGGAAGGAAGGAAGGAAAACAACTTCAGAGGGACAAAAGAGGATGGGAAGGAAAGACGGAGAGAGGAAGGAAGAAAAAGAGGGAAGGAAGGAAAGAAGGGAGGGAGGGAGGAAGAGAAGGAAATGTCAGGGAGAAAGAAGAAAGATTGACAGGAAAAGAAGGAAGGAAGGGGAATCTCAGGGAGAAAAGAGAGGGATTGGTGGGAAGGAAAGATGGGAGAGAGGAAGGAAAAGGGAAGGAAGAAAAGGAGGGAGGGAGGGAGAGAAGGAAATGTCAGGGAGAAAGAAGAAAGATTGATAGGAAGGAAGGGGAATTTCAGAGGGACAAAAGAGGGATTGGTGGGAAGGAAAGAAGGGAGAGAGGAAGGAAAAGAGGGAAGGAAGAAGAGAGGAGGAAGGGAGGAAGAGAAAGAAATGCCAGAGGGAGAAAGAAGAAAGATTGATAGGAAGGAAGGAGGGAGGGAGGGAAGGAAGGAATGAAAAGGAGATGTCAGAAGGAGAAAGAAGAGGGATGGGAGGGAAGGAAGGAAGGAAGGAAAAGGAAGGAAGGCTTCACAAGTTCTTGAACTGAAATCAAAATCTTACCTGCATTTCTGCTTTAATCTTCATCATCTCCAATTATAAGTAAAACATCGCATCTCCCGGGAAACCTAAAACTGCTCTTTATCTTTAGTTTCTTTCAAAATATTCCTTGGGTTACCCATATAAATCATTAGAGAGTACCTGCCATCTGCGGCAATCACATGGCAAGGGAAATATCTTTAGCTCCTAGAACAAGTGAATTACTTCTTAAGATTGGAGAAGCGTAAATTAAGTGGCAGGATCCCCTCAGTTGAGACAAAAGCTGAACCAAAAATAAATTTAAAAATTCATTAAGTATACAAATGTTTTAAATGACATTTATTTAAATGTCAGGTATTTTTCCAAAAATTTGTTATGATTATTCAGCGGTGGAATCATATTTTTTTTTCTGCTTTTCTTTTTATGATGTGTTCCTTTGAGTTTCAGCCACGGTAAGCTTCTCAGCTTTCTCTACATAAGCATGGCTGGCTGGGGAATTCTGGGAGTTGAAGTCCACACAACTTAAAGTTGTCAAGATTGAGGAACACACGTCTGCACCAGCGTGGGGAATGATGGCCCTTTCATGACCGGTGGACTTCCACTCCCAGAATTCCCAAGCCAACATGGGGAATGACAGTCCTTTCATGACTTGTGGACTTCAATTCCCAGGATTCCTGAGGGAACGATGGTCCATTTATGACTTACAGACTTCAACTCCCATAATTCATTAGGGAACGATGGTCCGTTTATGACTTATGGACTTCAACTCCCAGGATTCCTGAGGAGCATGAGGGAATGATGCTCCATTTATGACTTACGAGACTCTCATAATTGATGAGGGAACAATGGTCCATATATGACTTATGGACTTCAACTCTCATAATTCATGAGGGAACAATTGTCCATTCATGACTTATGGACTTCAACTCCCATAATTCATGAGGGAATGATGGTCCGTTTATGACTTATGGACTTCAACTCCCAGGATTCCTGAGCCAGCATGAGGGAACAATAGTCCATTTATGACTTATGGACTTCAACTCCCATAATTCATGAGGGAACGATGGTCCATTTATGACTTACGGACTTCAACTCCCAGAATTCCTGAGGTAGTAGCAAGGCTAGCTCAGGAATTCTGGGAGTTGAAGTTCACAAGTTCTGAAAGGGCCATCGTTCCCCATTCCTGCTCTATACCAGGGGTGTCAAAACTCATGACATGCGGGCCGGAGACGTCATGTGCTAGTATGCCCATCGCCATTCGCTACAAGGGGTAAAAAGTTGCAATATGTCATTTAACGACAGAATGACACAAGTCTGACACCCCTGATCTGCACAGTCAAATAAAAAACAAAGCTACAATCCATCATTTTTTGTGTATGTAAAGGAAGGCAATTTTGTAAAACCTAGGCTGCAAACAGAGTTCCATTCAGTTTTAATTCCAGCAAGGCAACTTTCGAGCCACGTCCCAGTTCAATTTTCTTTTTCCAAGAAAGAGAATTTATTTTTTTTTGCAAAAGACCGGTATTTATGGATCACTGACTCCCAATCATCCAGAGCTTTCCAGAAGTTTTTGTTCTCATGCTGGGGAAACAAAACAGCCCCTTCACAGTGTGGCACAACATAGGAGAACAAACCCATTGGGATAACATTCAGATAAGATCCATCTGCCTTTGACAGACAAAGGCTGCTCTTTTGAAGACAGCAAAGTCCACATTTTGGGCAGAGAAGACCTCTGGTTTGAAAGAGGGGCTCAAAGAGGCCATCTATCTCGGGTGGGATGCAAATATTTTTATTACTGGTTCTGTGGGCGTGGCTAGGTGGGCATGGCCATGTGAATGGATGGGTGAGGCTTTTGCAAATTTTTTTGCAGCACCTTCCCCCAGCGCTCCATGTTTTTGCCTCCTGGGCCTCAGGGAAGCCTCCTGGGAGCAAAAATGAGCTCCCAGGAGGCTTCCCTGAGGCCCAGGAGGCAAAAAATGGAAATCGGGGGCAATGTAGCCTCCTGGGCCTCAGGGAAGCCTCCGGGGCAAAACAGTAAGACAGTGAGGGGGATCCCAGCACAGCTGATCATCAGAACAGCTAATCATCCTCTCCTTCCTTCCTCCTCTTCTCTCTTTCCTTCCTTCCTCCTTCCTTCTTCCTCCTCTCCTTTCTTCCTTCCTCCTGGGTGAACCAGTAAGACAGCGAGGATTCCAACACAGCTGATCATTGGAACAACTGATTGTCTTTTCCTTCCTTCCTCCTCTCTTTCCTTCTTTCCTTCCTCCTGGGTGAAGCAGTAAGACAGTGAGGGGGATCCCAGAACAGCTGATTATCAGAACAGCTGATCGTCCTCTCCTTCCTTCCTTCTCCTCTCCTTCCTTCCTTCCTTCCTTCCTTCCTTCCTTCCTTCCTCCTTCCTTCCTCTCCTTCCTTCCTTCCTTCC